>VWZF01000780.1:0-69972 GCA_013396755.1 Sclerurus mexicanus
AAGGGAAGGGAAGGGAAGGATCCACACCACACAAACTTTGATTGCCTTGTTAATCTGCCAGTCTAAATTTGGCAATCAGGTATGTTAATGGAATCTCAGTCTCTCGGGATAAACTCATGTTCTCCAGGCCCCAAGATCTGTGACACCAACCATTTCAAACTTTATAAACCAACCACCCATTTCTATGTTTACTGCCATGCAACACACACAAAGTAAGACCTGATAAACCCAGACTGAAACATCTAAATGGCACTTTTCCTGAGTTATTCTCCCATAGTCTGCAATGTCACCACACTTTGGAAAGATGTATTATCTGGATGACTGTGAAAAGCCAGCTCCTATTTGTAGCAGTCGTGCATCTTCATGGCCTGACCAAGAGCTGACTTCAGCTGCACTTGGAGAAACTTCACACGCAGAGGACACGGGCAGGAGGATCTGTCTCTGCAGGCAGTCCACTAAAGAAAAAACAAACAAAAAAACACTTTAGCAAGGCTGTTCCTGGGGATCACAGCCTTCTCTCGGCTCCGCAGGTGCAGGCCCAGGGACCCCGCACACCACAGGAGCACCGCCAGAACCTGCCTTTCCAGCCCCGGGCCGGGCAGGGAACAAAGCTGGAAAACCCCGCACTAAAACCACCGGGGCCGGGATTTTGTTTGGCCACCGACGGCTCCGAAAAGGTGGGAAGGGCAGGGATGGAGCTGCTGGAGATGTCACCCAAACCAGGGAGCGCCGGGGGGAGGACGGAGAGCGCTGCGGGGCGCCCTCACACCGGCCCCGGGACGGCGGCCGAGGGCTCCGGGGGCTCACGGGGGTGTTGATCCTGATCCTGATCTTGATCCTGATCTTGATCCCGATCCCGATCCCGGTGCCGCCGTTCCCATGGCAACGCCCGCCGCGGGCGAGCCCATTCGGCGCTGCTGGGGGGGGGGAACCTGGGCGAGACCATTGCGTGGTGCGCCGGGCTGTGGGACAGCAGGGAGCCGGATCCATGGAATCCGGGCATTCTCAGGACTGGGAGAGCCCCCGAGGCTCTGGGAGAGCCCCCGAGGGTCGTGCAGAGCTGCCCACCCAGCGAGCATTAAAGCGCATCCCCCGGCGCCTCAGCAGCTCCCGCAGGCCCGGCCGGCTCTGCCAGGCCCCACCGCCCCAGGAGGGGCTTGTTTTCCTCTAATACCCGCTGTGAACCGGCCCTGCCGCAGCCTGGGGCCGGTCCCTGTGGTCCCGGCCGGCAGAGCGGCCCAGCCCGGGCCCCACGGCCCCAGAACCGCGGCCATCCCGCAGGAGGCACGGGGAACATCCCGCAGAACACACGGGAAACATCCCGGCCCGGCCCACAGCGGCCCCGCTGAGCTCCGTCCCCCCGTGTGTGAGACCAGTATCCCCCCGTGTGACCTCTGTGTCCCCGTGGAGGCCCCGAAGGGGCAGCAAAACCCCAGAAACCTTAAGGTTTCTCCGGTTCCAGGGGCAGGGACACCTCCCTCTGTCCCAGGAGGCCGCAGCCTGCCCTTGGACAGTCCCAGGGATCCAGGGGCAGCCACAGCTCCTCCGGGAAACCTGTGCCAGGGCCTCTGAGTACAGACTTTATTCCTAACACCCAGCCTAAACCTACCCTCCTTCAGTTTAAAACCATTCCCCCTCGCCCTGGCACTGTCTGCCCTTGTAGAAAGTCTCCCTCCCTCCTTTCATAAGCCACTTCCCGTCTCGTTTTATTCCTAAAGCGCTGCAAAACACATCTCTTGTTTATCTTCGAACCCAGGCTCTTCTGCTTTCTTTCTAACTTCTTATTTATTCACGACTCGGTCTCTGGAAGGACCAGTGTACGCTCTCCCTGCTGATTGAGTGCCACGCTCGAAGCAGCTCAATCCAAACCAACCTCGCGGAGCGCAAGGAGGCTTCAAAGAGCTTTTCCAAGCAGGTATCCCATTAGCCACACTAACCTTTAGCCAGTGCTCAGCACCCGGGGGGCTACAGGGCTCCTTGGGATGTTTAGTTAGGTTTTCAGCAAAGCTCTATTTATGCCCCTCCTGTGGGTAATCTGTGCATCACGTCTCGGCTCTTCCAGAACAGGTATTTCTGTATCTGCCAAGAAACAGTACCTGCCATGCCATCCCCTCAAAGGGTAAAGTTTTTATCAGGCACATTGTTTCAGGTTATTCGCTTTGAGTCTTGTCCTCCTCATTGTGGTGGCTACACCGTTGTTTGTAATTGATGCTCCTTTAGGGGAAAGCAATCTTCACAAAAAAAAGCTGGCATTTCAGGAAAAAGCGCTCTGTGATCCAAGCCAAGCTTTAATAAGTACAAGGTATTATCTGTTTGAAATCTATGCACTCTAAGCTGTATTTCACTTGGCAAATTTGCATTTGTCCCATATGTATTCCAGCTAGGAGGCAAAAATAACTTACACCGTTTTTCTTGACTGTATAATCTGTCTGGCAGTAATTTTCCTTCATCATCCTGGTTACAGCACAGTTTTCAACATTTTACCCTGACAGGCAGTTTGTGTGGAGAGCCTTTGGAAACACATATGGATTTATGGATTTTTTCGATCTTCAGAAGGAACTGTAGTTTGCATAAAGTGTATCAATCCAAAAATATTCTGTGTTCCGGTCCTTATTTTGGAGTATTGTTTTGTAGCATTTAAACATGTTATTTCCTGCAGAAAAATCATGTTCTTAGTAGCCACGTGAATACAGTTTTTAGTGTTCTGTAATAATGCCTTACTGAAAGGATTTCTTCACGGGATACTTACCTGTCATTTTTAGAGAATGTAGAAGTAATACATTATTCTATATAAATTATGTACAATACTCAAGACTACTTTTAATTACAGGGTTTCTGCTGGGAAAAATGCAGTTCTAGCTGGAAGATAATTTTCTGCAGAAAAATTGGCATTCAGCTTCCAAAACTTAAGTGATTCCTACTGTCTGTGTGAGCTTTGGATCAAGTGCTTCAGCTGGAAGAGGATCAGGAGCCTGTTTTGTTGAGGTTTGGCCCATTAGATTTACACACGTGCAGGAGTTGATGGTGGCATTCTATACATCACAATATTTATACTTAGATTATTTAACTTTCAACCATTTTCTGTGTCCGTTCTGGTGTTCAGTTCTATTTTTTTGTTTTATTTCCTTAGATCTGATTTTCATAAACATAATTTCCTGGGTTTGCAATCAACTTTCACAAACACAGATCACACAAAATAAATGAGTGCCTGCCTAATTTCTACCAAAGTCACTTTTATTGAAAGTAAAGTTTATATGGAAAATAACAACTGAAATTCAACTCGAATCCATCTGGTGGAGTTGTGCTATAAGTTATAAACCTTCTGTGTTTCTTAAGGCTGTTCCTGTTGCTGTTCTCTTCCTTTGTTCTCATACTGCTCCTGACGACAAGGAAACCCGATTTTGGGGGGTTTGTCATCCATATTAAAGTATTTTTTTACTGCACTTGAAACTCTGTATTTCAGGCTCGAGTTAGAGCCACCAGCTGAGCACAGAGGTGACTGAGTGACCGAGTGACTGCCCAAGGCTGACTTTTAGGGGTTTGTTCCAACCCACGTTCCTTCTTTGATGTGCAATCCCCCAAATTTGTTTCAAGCTCTGGGTGAGGTTCCAAATCAACATTTCAAGCGTTCTGAGGTTGCAGAGCTGTGACTTACGTTAATACTGGACATGAAGAAGCATCAGAAGATATAATTTGATTTTTTCACAAGCCGCCTTTGATCACTTTCCACAAATAGTCGTGCACTTCAAATTCCACTTCCATGACCATTTAGCAAAAGCCAGGTCTAAAATCTCATAAAGCAATTTTTGCAGGAAATGGGCTTTTGCTTTGGTCTGGAACAGCTTGTTCTTACGACCAGGGAAAACAGAAGCACCTGATGACTCCCCGTGGCCACTAAAACACGTCCAATAAAAGCAGGGTATTTTTAGTCCTGCAGAGGAGATTGTGTTACTCATTAGGAGTGAATTACTTGCTCTATTTTGTCAATACAACAAGAACCTTTTTTTCCCTCTTCCTCCACTATTTTTGGCTGCAGGTCCATGTGTGGAGTGAAAGCCACCAGTCAGATATTGCTCCTTTAGTACATCAGATCCCATTTAAGATAGTCTGGAGCATTAAAGCTATTTAAATACAGGGCAACCCCTGAGCAGCTTAATCCCCTTTGCTTGATAGGAAAGGGCTGGGTCAGTCCATTGGGAAGACAAAGCCAAGCAGGGGCTGATTTACTGTCAAACCCATCCTTCACACCTCCCAGAACAACACAGCAAATTGTCCCGGTTGGTATTTTTTTAGCATTCTTCATAAACAGGGATTTCCTTGCTCAGCCAGAGCTCCTTGTTTGATTTCAGTTTTTGGGCCCAGCTAAGCACAGGCAGAAACAAAGTCAAAACCTCAAAATATCAGAGTTCATCTCAGTAAAAGAGATATTGTTCACTTTGAGGAGTGCTGTTGAGGCCACGTCTTTAATCTGTGCTTACAAATGCCTTGAAGAAAAAACACAGAGTGCCTTTCATCGGCCCTGCTTCTCCCAAAAGTCAATGAAAAATTCAAAAATGGAGCCAAATTGCCAGTTTTTTGGGCGAGCAGTTGAGTTTCAGGTTTCAGCTCCAAGCTTCAGGTGGCTCTGTCACCTGCAGCCTCCGCATCTGAAGGTAAAGCAGCTGCAACCTCCAAAGAAAAGCACTTTGCAGCAGTGAATGGAAGGGATGCTGTTCAGTGCCTCCCACGAATACAGCTGCTGGGGAGTCTTTTATTTGTTCACTTTATAAGGATAAAAAACTGAACTTGTCTTAAGCCATTCAGGTTTGAGATAGGCTTTATCTCCCTGGTTGGAGGGAAAGATTAGCACTTATTAGAGCCTAATCTTAATGATACCCATTTATAAATAGGGCTCCAAATTGTCTAAAATATTTAAACGTGAGGAAATGGAAAGACTTAAGGCAGCTGGAGTCTTCAGAGAGGAAAAAAATTGAAAACCTGAAGATTTATCTACAAAGATTAAAGTGGCTTTAATGGCAGAGCCCTAAGAAAATAAAAGAAAATATCAGAAGAAGGAAAACAGCAGCTTTTGCTCGTGTCTGGAGAAGGCAAGTTAAGTTAGAGATGTGCTAAAAAGGCTTAAGAAATTAGAAATAAACTTAACCATTTAGTCGCTCTTTCATAGCCAAAGGTAACACAACCATTCTCCTTTGTCTAATGATTTGTTTCTCTGGATCTGTAGACAGACTTTACTTTTCATGTAAGAGTGTTGGTGCATTGAGCCATTTTCAAGTTTTAAAAATAGAAATGGCTTTTTTTCTCCCAAAAACTGTAGGAAAGAGGAAACATAACTCCCGTTTTGTGCATTCCAGCGCAGACAGAGTTCCTCCCTGATCACAGGGCGAGCTCGGGTTCCAAGCATTGCCTTGGAGTTTCAGCACTCTGAAATTGCACCTCTGCCCAGGATCATCCCTCCTTTTAGCTCAAAACCTTCCCCATCCCAGGTGAAAATGGGCTCTTGTGCCCAAACCTCAGAGGAGCCCGGACGTGAAAAGCCTTTTCTTGAAGGTTTGCAGGGGGGAAAGGGTGCGAAGAGCGGGATGGCAGGATCAGCACAGGGATATCCATTGCAGAGGGGAGCCTGCCGTCACGTGCAGCACAAAAAAGGGCTTTTTGCAGGTGTGTGCCCCGAGAGATGGAGCATCCCCCCGAAGGTTGCTGTGTCACCACCCCGTTCAGCCGGATGGGTTCCTCTGGGCACACAGGCCACTGGCAGCTGGCTTTGTAACCCATCTCTGCTTCTTTCTGGTCTGGAATAAGAAAGAACAGGACTCAGGAGAAGCATGTCTGGGATTAATTTGGTTACAATAACATGCACAAACTTCCTAGAAAGATGGAATCTGAGCGATCCTCAGCTGAACTTTTTCTATTGACATTCCCTTGACGTGGTTACTGAGTGCACCTCAGCGCTGCAATTTATGCCCGTAACAGCTCTGCAGAGCTTCTTCAAAGCCTTGCTAAGTTATTTCCGTGTCATCATCAATATTTTCTTCCAAAATTGGATATGAGGAACAGTAAACAGGCAGTTTATGTGTGAATAATGATTAGCTTAAACAGCAATACCAAATCATTTCCCATAGCCCTAGTAGAAACAGTTCAACCGTTTCCATCTGTAAAAGAGTAAGACACAAAAAGCAATGCAGCTCCCAGTCCACTTTTACAGCCAGAATGCCAATAGATCATCTTTTCAAGAACTTTCACTGGAATTGCTTACAAATATGAGGAGATATTGCTTATTTAGCACCTCTGTAGGGGAGGGAGATGCTTCTCTAGAGGAGAACTTTTAATACCAACATTAAAATAATTCCATCTAGCAAAAGTTTGCAGTTTTAGTAGAGTATGTGCAAAACGTGATAAGGATGCTTTGGTTTCCTTGTGTTAAATTCCTTTTGTTGCTGAACCGCTGCAAGGGCTTATTGAAATAGGAAAAACCAAAAGCTCAGCTCCTGTTTCCCTGGGCTGGCAGGGATATCAGCTCTGAGGAGCACATGTCACGTTGCCATCATTTCTAACTTGCTGAATAAATAGGATCAGCAGGCAAACCTCACTGGAGTCCCTGAACTCGGGGCACGTGGCTCAGGAAAGGTGAGGGAGGTGCATCCTCAAATCTTTGTTATGTTGAATAAAGCACTCACCTCGTTCCTGTGGTTAAGCTGCTGGGAGACATTCCACTATAAAAAAATCTTTGCAAGTTCTGTAATAAAAAGAGGAGGGTAGATGGGATATTGGGAATAAATTGTTCCCTGGGAGGGCGGGCAGGCCCTGGCACAGGGTGCCCAGAGAACCTGTGGCTGCCCCTGGATCCCTGGGAGTGTCCAAGGCCAGGTTGGACGGGGCTTGGAGCAACCTGGGCTAGTGGAAGGTGTCCCTGCCCATGGCAGGGGGTGGCACTGGATGGGATTTAAAGCCCCTTTCAACCCAAACCGTTCCTGCAAGAGTAAATATATCCCCCTCTAAAATATCATCCTCCATAAAAGGGGGAGACTTTGTCCTTTCATCATCTCAGGGAGGCCTCGATCATTTTGGACCTCTCAGCAGTGATGGCTTTCCGTGTTTTCACTTCATGATTTTGTAACTAAGGCATCTCAGTTCTGCCTGAATTCTGCTGGATATGCCAGAGGTCTTTCCCAGATTTCTTGCTGTGCTTTTCCCAGAAGACTGCTGACAGAATTCCATGATTGAAGGTATCACTGTCAGCACTGGTGTCCCACCTCTCTCCACGGAAAATCCCACGAAAAAAGTACTTCCCATCTCACAACTACATCGAGAGGTGGCTTCACCTACATCCAGGTTAAAATTACACCTTTGGTCATGGCTCCACCAGAATTTTAGGTAAGCAATTAGCAAATGTTTGATATTTGGCTTTAAACAAAGATGGTTTTGTAGTGTCAATTTTGTAGCCTGGTTTCTGGATCATTACCAAGCAAAAGCAAGATGGAATATCCATCAGAAAGTTGCTGGCAATACTCCAAATAAAGGAAAAAAATATTCACATTGTGTCTAAAAAAATTCAACAAATAAGCAAGCAAATACAAACCAGCTGCTGGACTAAGAACAAAAAAAGGGAAAAAAATCCTTCCAATTTAGAAGAGCTTCACTGGAGTCCGATTTTGTCCCAAAAAGCAGTAGAAATGAATCCCCTCTGCTGGCAGGCCAGAGTTAGAGACTAAAACATTGGTCCTGCAGGTAAATACAAGTGAAGGTCTCTCTGTTAAAAAATTCATGTGCGAGTCATTCCAGCAGAGGAGTAAGATCAGAGCTTTCCTTCCAATTGCAGCAAGCTGACAAAAGGAAGAATTAGGTACCAAGTCACAGCGTGCCCGAGTTAATCAGTGTGGATCTCAAATGCAGCCCCGGCGTGGCTGCAGTAGGATGAGCAGATGATTATTGCACAGGCAGAGAACAAGCTGCCAGAGAAACAGACTGTTTTCATTCTGAAATGCAAGTTTTCTCCTGTTTTTTAAGCACTTAATGAATCAAAACAGTGCTTAACAATTAATAATGAGGTTTTAATTGCAGGAATTACGTCTTGCTTGCTTTGGGTGATTATTCCACACCTCTCCCGCCTAGTGGTCCTTTTTCAGCATGAAAAAGAAGCACAAAGTTTATTTAGTCAAAGGAAAGTAGAATTTATTTAATGCTAATCATTACTGTGAACTTTGGGTTTTCATCACTTGCTAAATGTCCTTGGCATTAGAAAATACCACGGCGATAGGTAATGTCACAGAACATTAACAATTCCATTCTTCTTATCAATTTAACTGACCTTCCCTGCACTCGTTATTTATTTGAACAAGAAAAATCTAAACACCCCATGGATATTGCAGTTCTCTAAATGCCTTTCCTTACCCAAGACTTTCCGTAATTCCTTTCTGAAGACTCTAATAAAAATACCCATTGTGTAATCAGTAAGCCCAGGAATTTCTTTTCTTTCTTTGGCATCCATTTGCTTCTCCTATTCATTTCCTTTCACATCATAAAATAGCAGAAATTTTTGCCATTAAAGGCATATTGGTAAAAATGCTCTTCTGGAAGGGTGTGGGGATTTCCTGTCCCCTCTCAGCACCCGTTTCCTGATTGCCATCATCTGGTGCTGCAGCAAAGCCCCAAAAATGCTGCCTTATAGAGAGAAATAAAGAAAAGAAATGTCATTACTATTCCCCAGCTCAGCACTGCTAAACTGCTACGGTGATAAGGGACTTGAACTGTCTCTGGATGAAGAACAAGGAAAGCTGGGGTGAGAAATCAGGATTCTTTCTGGAAACTATTCCAGCAGAAGTCCCTGCTTGTTTTAATGCTCCATTTTGTCCAGGGACCATGGAAAATCCCCGCAGAAGGACTTTTGGGAGAGGGCAGAGTGGCTGGAGATCAGTTAAAGCTGATCTCGTAAGGAACACAACCTAAGAGTTCTGCTGTGTCCTAATGTGGGAGTCTCTGATCTGTTCTTTTATAAGAACAAGCCAATTCTCCACGGAATGAAGAATCCACCCATCTTTGGGTCATGCAGGACAGGCTGAATTTCTCCCTTGGAAGCTGGAAGTGTGCTCAGGACTCAGGATCAGCCACCACTGTCCCATCAGTCTGGCTTTCCAGTCCATCCTGCAGCAAAGAGCAGTGACCCAGCTCAGTAAAACCCATTCTTAAAGCTCAGGCTGAAATTAGAAGGGCAAAACCTGCCTAAGATGCAGGTAGGGACCCAGCAGAAATAATCCCTGGTAGGAACATTTGAAATACTGTGTGGTTTTAACTTCTTCCACGTGAGACACGGTGTTTCATTTGAAAACTCGTGCACAGAGTACATTGTGACTATATGCTGATTTAACTGGGGTTATTATTTCCCCTGCAGGCATTTGGCAAATGCAAGCCATAAAATGGCCCATTTAAGTGGCAATGGATATGCTCCAGAAAAGGGGTTTACAACTGAGAATGTGCTGGTTACAAATGAAAAGTTGATACTGGCAAACTCCGTCATAAAACCCAAGTCAAGTTACCTCCAATCCCCTCCTAACCTCCTTCCTAGGTGTAGTAAATCACTTTTGCTGCCTTAAAACAAGTTGAAAAGCAGCTTAAGGACCAGAAAACTAAAGCAGAAATTGATTTACAGGCAGAATTTACATTCCCAAGGGGTCACACTAAAAGGAGGCACCTCTCAGGGCCCAGCAATCCTGGCTCTCCTGGAGCTGTGCAGGGAAGTTCTGCCACTTCTTTACTTTTATTTCAATTACAAGAAGCATGATGAGAGTTTGATACCATGAACATGCTTGTAACTTCTTTATGTCCAGCCTTTCGTTTTTACAGTGTGAAAAACAACAAAAGAGAATGGGAAGAAGGATGGAAATAAATATATATATATATTATTTAAGGCTTCTTTCTCCCTCTCCCTCCAGAGTATCAATAAGCCAGGCTCAGCTGAACTGGGATTCCTTTGTTCTTCCACTGGTGCAGCTGAATTGTTCAGACTAAGCTGGACTCCTCTTGGACAACTGTTGGGAAATCTGACAGTTCTCATGATTGTCAGAAAAATGGCTCCAATACAGGCAAGAAGTCATGAAAGCAATAACTAGTATTTGATTTATGTGGAGATGCCCCATTTGTATTAAACCACCAGTTCTTATCCCTGGGGAAATGCAGGTTCGGTACCCTGGCAGATTCCCTGCCAAGGGGCACATTTTGGGAAGGGCATCCTCACACAGCATGTCCAAGGCAGGGACTTTTTGCTCATTGAGTTTCCAATACCACAGCTCCCCAGGCTTTATAAAATATCACTCTGCATGGCAATATTAAGAAGTGTTTGCAAGGGCTGGGAATCATCTTAGGGCAGCTTCAAGCTTCCCTGTCCCCCCCAGATCAGCTGTTCCTGTGACCAGGCCACAGTGGGGCTGAGTTCCAGCTCCATGGAACATCTTGGATCTGTCACGGATCATCAGCTCGGTGTAAAGCAAACATTTAGGACATAGGGAAACGTGGAGAATAACTGGCAAAAAAACTACTCTGAAAAAAATCGTAGAGAATTTACCATCTGTTTTGTTTTCCATCCAGGTACCTCTGGGCTCCGAACACGCTTCTGTGCCTTGGAAATTCACCAGTTTTACAGCCATCTGAAAAAAAATTCCTTGTTGCTATGGAAATACCATTCTTTCCTGATGAATCCCTCTTGGAGGTGGAGGACATTGGCAAGACTAAAGGCAAATTTTCTTTTTTTGTTTTTTTATGATGTGTCAGACAAAAGTGGCTGGAGCAGGGAGAGTTGCTCAGCCCCAAAGCAGACGTTGGGAGCATCATCATCTCCAGTTGGAACCCTAAAGTGGCTGTGTAATGGTGTCATTAGCCATCCACAAGACACATCCACAACCCCTCGGGGTTGCTTTTGTGGAGAGCTGCAAACGTTCTCGGGGCTGGCTCCGTGCCCAGAGGTCTGCTGGAGTGAAACACAAAGTTGAGGGAGATCAATACCGCTCTCCCCTTCCAAACAGCCCCTTACTTCGATCTTTGTGAAGGTGATGGGTAAGGAAATGAGATGTCTGTGAAAACTGGCAACATCTCTGTCAGGTTCGTGCAGCAGAGCCTGCCTTGTCATTTCCTGGCCGAGCTCAGCAGGTGGAACCTGCGGGTGGATACAGAGAATGGAAGGCTGAAGAGTGTGTGTGAAAAGAACGTGATGGCAAAACTCTCTCTTTTTTTCCCCCTTTCTCCCCGCCACTTTTGGTTTTTTCCTCTGCTGCACCTCCAGCTAAAATTGCCCCAGACGAGCAGACAGACACAAAGACAGACATGGTGATGCTTCATACCCTTCTGCCCCCTCAGAGCCCTCCTGTAAATACAACCTGGTGGCTGCTGAGGCCACAATCGGCCCAACCTGTGCAGGGGGCAAAGGAAAACGAAGCCACCCCTTCAGCATCGAGCCCTGATCTGTCCTTCTGCAACTCAGACGTGCGGTGATTTACGGCCAAATTCACCCCAACCCTCCAATGCTCTCACCATCACAAACAGGCTCAGGGACTACTCAAAAAAATGAAACAGAGCTCAGCATAAGCATGGCAGCTCTGGCTGTCGACCTGCTGAGTTCAAAGGGTCATACTGGATAAAATTCCTTTCAGAAGCAAAACATGAAAGCAAATTAGTGTAGCAATGAGATCTTTTGGTTCTCTAATAAATTGGTATCAGGAGCTGAAATTGTCATAGAATCCCAGAATGGGTTGGATTGGAAGGGACCTTAAAGCCCATCCAGTGCCACCCCCTGCCATGGCAGGGACACCTTCCACCAGCCCAGGTTGCTCCAAGCCCCATCCAACCTGGCCTTGGACACTCCCAGGGATCCAGGGGCAGCCACAGCTTCTCTGGGCACCCTGTGCCAGGGCACAGAGATGCAGGTGATATTTTTAAGCCACTTGTGTGTTTGGCTGAGGTTTTATGGAGAACACTCATATTTTGAAATCTTCACCTATTTGATTCTAATTTGTCTTTGTGAAGCCTGCACCGAGTGCAGTTCCAGAGCACCCCCACTGATGTCACCAGCACCACAGCTAAGCTGCTTTATGCCACTCCATCAGTAGTTTGCTTTATTACAACCTATTTTTCTCTCACTTCAGTTCCCTCCTCATCTTCCTCTGTTCTTCTGACTGTCATTTTTACAACCTCCGGGTATGAAACCCACGGAGCGTGGTGGCCGCCTGCAGTCAGTGCTCTGCTCGTGCCATCCTGTAGCCCCAGGACTACCTGGCAGCACTCACTGGGATGCTGGTTGGCTCTTCAGGTCCTTCTGGTGATGGGGAAACAAGTTGTAACAACTCCAGATCTCCTCTCTGAGCGACCAGACTTGCATCAGAAACCTTTGGTCTATGAATACCAAATATAAAATAGATAAAACTAGTATAAAATAAAAGCCAGGTTGTCCCTTGGTAATTCTTCTAGAGTCTAGAATGGGCTGTGGGAGGAAACAGTGATTCAAAGCAGCATCCAATATGGTGAATATTTTTTATTCTAAGGGCAAAGCAGTGACAGGACCTGTTAAGATGGTATTAGAATGATAAAAGTAATTAAAATAGCCTGAACGCCTTTCTAAGTTTTGAGATGCAAATGGTCTTGCTGTTAAAACTTGAATTCATCTGTTCCATGCCAGTTGCACACATTTAAAAAGTATTATCACAAACTGGAGAACTGCCTTTTGACGTAATTTTTTTTAAATGTTTCACTGTCTTACTCAGCTAAAACAAGGCAGCTGAAAACACTTCTTAGGGAAGGCTGAGGAGACACTGGAGCTCCAGGGTATTTCAGACCCGAATTTGACAGCAGGCTCTCTCGTGATGAATGAATGCTTCACTCTCGCAGTAATTGCAGGCAGCTTTGTTTGTGCACACCCTCACCTGGGTGTGCACGGCCATGAAATACAATCCACAGGCACTGAGATCGTGGGTTGAGGAGATCCTCTGGCCTCCAGTGAAGCCAAAGGCAGAACTTCTGACTCCCAGGGTGAGGGATCAAGCTTTAAACAAACAGCTCAAAACTCTGTTTGAGTCCAAATAGTTTTGGTACATTCAAGAGAATAGTCTAAATAATCAGTGTGCCTCGGGAGGCCAGAGATGATGGTTTTGACAGGTAATTTTAACAGCTGTTTAATCCGTTTCACAGAATCAAAGAATCATTAAGGTTGGAAAAGACCTCTGGAATCATCGAGCCCACCCTGTGCCCGATGCCCACCTTGTCCCCCAGCCCAGAGCACTGAGTGCCACGGCCAGTCCTGCCTTGGGCACCTCCAGGGCTGGGCACTCCAACCCTCCCTGGGCAGCTCCTGCCAATGCCTGACCACCCTTTCCATGGAGAAATTCCTGCTGATGTCCAACCTGAACCTCCCCTGGTGCAGACTAAGGCCGTTTCCTCTCCTCCTGTCCCTGTTCCCTGGGAGAAGAGGCTGCTCCCATTCCTTTAGAGTTATCTGCTACATTTTTTTTGAGGTTGTTACCATTTGTAAAACACTTTACAATAATAATCTACTTCAATTTACACCAGGAGCAGAAAACCCCTTAGACAGGACAGACACCAGCAGATGGGGACATAGCCACCATCATCTCAGTGTCCCTCAAAGCCCCACTGCCCCATTTCAAGAGCTGGAGCAGCACCAAAGGATGAAGAGCCTGGGGAGATCCACCACAGCACTTGGCACCTCAGGGACAGAGCCCTGTCTCCAGGCAGGGACACCCCCAGCAGTGAAAGCAGAGCTTTGCTATCAAGCACTTGTCATTATCACATGGTTTATTGCACTTTTGCCCCTCCAGGTGATTGAAACCAATGAAATTACTGGAACCAGGGAAGTGATTTATCTTCAAATTCCTACTCTTGCCTGAGAAAATTGGCTAAAACAGGCCTGACTTTTGTGAAGTTTTATTGCTCCGTGTCTTTTCTCACGGAGGGAACTTTCCTCCCTCTTCTGGGAGTGTTATCTCTGACCTGTGGCAGGGCTGGGTGTAAATCAGCCTCCTAAAGTAAACTCCTGTGTCTGAGTGGATACACAGCTAATCACAGCAAAATCCAGGGAAGGAAAACTCAAATTCCTGTCTGTGCCTTTCTGCCAGGTGTCATTTGGCTTAAGGTGACACGTTCCTTTAAATGCCCTGCTCAAGGACACAATGGAATTGTTTCACAACTACAAGAGGGTTTCTTTCTTCCCGAGAAACAAGTTCTATGATTGCCTAGTTTCCCTGATTTGAGCAGCAAATGTTAGACACACACACGTGGATCACTCCTACACACCTTACCGAGCAGGTGTTATTTTAATTCTTGAGAAATACTCTGTAGCAAGTAGAGAGTGGCTCTCAGGGCAGATATGGACCTGCATTTTCAATTGTGTTGTGCCCCCATCCACAATTTTTAAGTCAAAATGACTAAAGGTACTGGTAGAAATCTGACCTTAAGTGACATTTAAAGAATAAGAATTTTTTCACTGATCCTTGAAAGCCCAAGTCAAACTTTCCTTTAGAAATGCCGCTTTCAGATATTACCTTAGAATTCCACTTCAAGAGGATCACCAACACCCACACACCCTTTTCTTCCATTCAAAGAACTGCCTCAGCATATTTATTTGCTTTTAGGGGGGGGTCTTATTTATCGCTGGACAAGCACAACACAAAGAAATGGGATATCTTTAATGTCTTAACCCAGAGTGTAAACGTCAATCACATCAGGGAGCTGAGGCAGGGCTTTTAAAAGCAGCTCTTTTGAGAATCCCTCACGCTGTTTATCACCTGCACTGTCCTAAAGGCATCCCCTGAAAAGGAATAAAACCAATGGGACTCTTCCCATTTACTTTAATGGGTCTTGGATCAGTGCCCACACACGTTAAGCTTAGCAGAGATAAATATATCTTTAATTCAGTCAGGTTTTCCAAAACAGCTTCTGTTGGGATCAATCACGAGCTGCCTGGTCCTGTGGGAGACCAGACGAGGCCCACGCAGGGCTCTGCTAAAGCTTAAGCAAAACTAACCTGGATTTAGGCCCTGGGAATACCAAACACAGCTTAAAATATTTAAATTTTCCCTGCTAATGGCTCTCACCACCTGCAGCACTGCCCCCTGTGAATGCCAGCACTGACACACTGCCTGTTCCCAAAAGCCAGTGGAAGGATTAACACGGAGGAGTCCCTGGAAAAGAGCTCCCACCTCCCCACTGTTTGGTTCTAAAGTAGGTTTGCCTTGAAAAATAAACACTAAAACAAGGCCATGGATAAGCTGAACATGAGAACCAAAGTGATTAATGCACCAAGGGCCACGACAGGCGAGTAGGGTTTACTGGGCTGCCTTTGGAAGAAATTAATGGAAGGGACAAGCTTTCAGCATAATGGGATAAGGAGATCTTAAGAAATGTTCACTTCTGTCTCAATTTACCTGTCATTTTTGTGAAGCCACTTTTGTAACAGGGTTCAAAGCTCTGCATGTGTAACCCAAGTGTTGCACGGGGTTCTGACAATCCTGTCCGCAGCGGCTCCAGGAGCAATTGCCCTGTGCCCTTCTTCCTTCATCCCACACAAAAAGAAATCCCAAGCAATTTGTTAATCCCCCTCAGTCAGCGCAGGGGCTGTGGTTAAACCCAGCTCAAACCCGGGGCACGCTGCAAACCCAGCCCCATTCCTCAGTCCCTCACCGGCTGAACGCAGCCGTGAACAGCTTAGCTTTAGCTTTAGCCTAAAAGCAACAAGGTCTAAACCAGAGAAATATTGTGACATTAAAAGCACTGGAAATATATGATAGAACATCTAGGCAGCTTTTCATCTGGATGAGTCTGAGATAAGGCTATTGTCACTTAGAGGCGGCAGTGACAAGCACGTTGTGACTCAGAAATGTATTACCCACTCCGTGGCTGCACCAAAAAACATTATTTGTGGCCCCTTTACAAATGTTCACTGTCACTCTGCCTATTTGAAATTTGAGCTTGCTCAAGCTTAAAAGGAAGAGAACGCCATAAATAATGTTTTAGAAACTTCTGAAACGGAGCAAAAAAGCTTTTCTGTAGATAAAGATGGCACTGGTTTAAAGTCCACCTTGATGGCCTTGTGGGAGGTGGGAATCTTCTTTGTGCAAGGGTATAAAGATTGAACTTCAAGCCCTGAGGACACAAATAATCAAGCCTAAGTCCCAGGTCCAAGCAGAGCTACCTCCCATTTGCACCTCAGCCCTGCAGAGCTCTGGTTTGGGGCAGATGTGCAACAGCTGCTTCCCGTTCCTGCAAAGCCAAGAAAGGGCATCGCTGCAGCAGATCAAGTTTTAAAAATTGGCCTCTGCCTGAAACTCCTCAGGTCTGAAATTAAGTTTAAGAGACATGAAGAAGAAAATGCTCCATGCCAGCTGCAGGCAGTGGGAAGGGACAGTCCCCCTGCTCCCGTGGCACTGGCAGATCCATCTTTGTGTCACCCTCCAGAACAACCATCTCTGCCTCTTCCCCCCCAAAACCCTCCCCTGCTCCCACCCCCTTGGTGACCTTGGCCACGCCATCTGCAAACCTGCCCACGCTCTCGGGGCAAGAGCCACTTGTTTCATTTGGCTGTGCCCTTGGATTATTTTAATTATCTAACTTGGAATTAGAGTTCCTCCGAGCAAGGATAATTTTTCACCACTTAGAAAGCATCAGGCATCCAGGGTGCGTGTAATTGAGGTCCTGAAGTCATTAAGGCAAAAATACAGGACAGCTGTAAAAAATTACCAGAGAAAACACACACAGGAGAGATGATGAGATACAGTCCTGGGAAAAGGAAAAAAAAATAAAGTTCTATCCTTCATTCTTTGGCTTAATTACTTAACTCTTCTCAGATTGCTTTATTCGTGTAAACCATTGACTGCCCATCCCTGAAGTGTCCAAGGCCAAGTTTGGAGCAACCTGGGCTATGGAAGGTGTCCCTGCCCATGGCACGGGGTGGCACTGAATGAGTTTTAAGGTCCATTCCTGCCCAAACCATTCTGGGATTCTGTGATCACATCCATGGCATTGGGTGCTCAAACGGCTCTGAATTAATAAACACGTATTTCATACTATCCACTGTCATGGTCTTGTGGGGGGGGATTTTCTTTACTTTGAAGTGTCCATGATACTGGCAAAACCCCAGGTTTTGACCTTGTAAACAACTATGCACTTGAGATGTATTTTTTTAAAAAGCGTATGTAAACCTGAACAGTCCTCCTGAATTCGGCGTGACTCAAATCTGCAGGATTTGCTCTGGAAAATTACACATGCAAATTATTCCACAACAGGATATTTTGCAGATTGACTTAAACTTGAGGATAAGCCAATATAGTAACATTATGTCAGTAAGATATGGAAATTGCTTTGAATAAAGCCCGTTTGCTAAGTGACAAAATATTTTCCAGCAGAAATGAGAAGACAAACACTCCGAAAGCAGCGTTTCCTGAGGAGAAGCTGAGTCTGAGGTTGGAAACCAGCTCGTTGTTTTCTGACCTTGCTCCTTAATGAACAGCAAAGTTCCCGGTGGAGGAAGAATTAGAGCTGGAGTTTTTAGAGAAAGTACCTCTTAAAAACATTCTGTCAGTTTAGGCAAGCACTTGAATCGCCAATTACTTCCCCCAACTTTATCCAGAACAGGTATTAAGCTGGGAAATGTAGGAAATGAGGTTGTCCACCGAGATTTCTTGCCCTTCAGATTTGACAAGGAGGTCGGAGGGAAACAGTGCCAGAATCTCGGGTTGGGGTTTTTTTCATATCTGAAAACACACAATGTATTTTTTCCTTTTCTTTAGTCCAAGAGGAAGAGAGCTGTGATTGCCACGATTAATGTTTTGACACCGCCTAATCCAATCAAGCACCCAGCTCAGCTGCTAATTGCCATTTGCATATGGCTTTATGATACGAAGTACAAGTGTGAGGTCAAGGTGGGGGTCAGCACTTCCTTAATGTGAATTAATTCATGTCAAACCCTGGGGACAGAACGTCTAGAGAGAGAAAAGCCCTGCAACACCAGGTTCTTCTCTGGGCTCCCACTTTTTTTAGGGTTAGAACAGGAAACTCAGAGAAAACCTTAAATTTGGAAGAAGGTAAATAACTGACAAATAACACCACTGGGCTCAAACTCTTGGGTGTAAATCAGGTGAGGATTTGATTGCTCTCCCTTTTAAAACACTCCAAGAACATCCAAATGCCTGGAACCCTCAGCAGTCAGAGGAATGATTCAAAACAGAGAAGAAAACCCATAAAAATGACCTCACTGATTGCAGTTGCTTTGATGAAAAACCCAAGACAAGCTAGAGAGACAAGATCCTAATTCAGACCTGGGTAAGGAAGAAATCCCAAGGAATGGCTGAAAACGTTACCCCTAAAAAGAGGGAGTTGGAAAAACTAATGGCACACAGCAAAGGCCATTTCACTGGAGCTGGCATTCTTTATACACACCTTTCTTTGTAAGAGGAGGTCTATTTTTCTGCCAGCTCTGCTTGCTGTTTATTTCTTTTTATCTTCACTCCACGCTCGCTCACACAGTCGCTTCTCTTGTTTGTCCGGGATCGTCAATGTCTTTGGGGAACAGGATCTGCTCATCAAATGCAGCTTTCAAGGCTACAAAACAGGAGGGAATACCACATCAAAAGCAGGGAGACATTTGGTGAGGTACAGTGTGAAAATAAGGCTGGAGGAAGAGGCAAGAAATAAGAGAGACAGACCTCAAGCAGTGTCCCACTCCGAGAATAAGGCTGAATTTTCCACTGCCAGTTCTGCTGATAGGTTTAGATTTTGGGGAATTTTTCTCCCAGTTAGGCTTGTTCAGTCCTGAGGACCACATTGTGTCCATCTCTGCCTCGCAGCCTTTGGCCAGGTCCAGCAGATCTGATGGGATAGAATCATGGAATCATTGAGGCTGGAAAGGACCTTTAAGTCAGCCTAAACCAGCACAGTGTTCACCATTAAATGTGGAAGAGTGAAGGTCTCAGGGAAGATACTTCCTACAGGACAGGAAAGCAGAGGGACTGGATGGAGGAGCATCAGCCCTTCTTTGGGGATGGCCCCATTCCTGGGAAATCCTCACCCAGAGCCAGCACCTTTTTGGGCACTAAAATCAAACCCAGTCCATCTCAAGGCAGAAATCCCTGGGAATGCACCTTGATGGATGCTTTTGTAGCTGCTGATTATATTTTTCTTTCTCACTTAAACCTCTGTACGAAAAATCAGCTGGAGATCCTGAAACATCCAAAGGGAGAGTCCTTTCTCCCTCCCTGCACGTGCTGCCCCTACCAAAACCCTCCCAAAAGTCCAAAGCAGAGCTTTAAGTTTGGACTTTTCCACAGGGGCAGGTTAATCCCCTGCTTAACTCAGGGAGACTGGACTGGCTTTCTCCCCTCCCTGCTCAAAATCTCCATTCTTTTCATTTATTAAACTTCTCTGCTGCCATTAAGGACTCGAAAAATTAATCAAATTCTCCTCTAACTGAAAGAGGAGCATTCCAAGTATTCCCTGAAAGGCTGCATGACTGAGCAGGTTTAGCCTGCAGCCATTTATTTACATGGATACAGCTGATCTTCAGGGATTCCTCCAGGCCCAGGCAAGATTCTTTCTTCTCCTGTGCATAAATCCCTCCTGCTGGAGCCAGCCTAGTTCATGAATAAGAATTAAATGATATTCACTGAGCTGTTACTATGACACCTGATGGTGTCTCCTTGGAGCAGCGTGGGTGGGAAGGCTGAGCTGCCTTCTTTGGGAAAGGGGTCTGAGGAATGAACCCGCTCAGAATTCCATCCACAGGGATGTTGGGAAGAGGGGGATGAGCATTCCCTCCCAGCTCAGCTCAGGATTCTGCAGCCATTTCAGCACAAAAGGCACTTGCATTTAACAAGCCAGGCAAAGGCTGAGTTTGATTCCCATTAACAATGAAATCCAATCAAATATACACAACACTCCCAGTCACTGCCCAGGCAGGAAAGTGTGCCCTGCATGCAGGGGGGGAAACGGCCAGCAAAAAATCCAGAAAAACTTCTTGTCCAGCTCTGGAATCTCAGCTGTAATTACAGGCGTTTGGCTCTTGGGAAAGCTACGGGACTTTATCTACTGATTTCTGTATGTGTAGGATGGAACTTGCAATGATTTAAAGGATTACAATTTTAAAGATGTAAACTTGGTTTCTGGCTTCAGTTAATTAAAGGGTACATTAGCTACAGAAAAAAAAAAAGGCTAATTAATACATAACCAGGGCTTAATACTTACTTTCAGATACAAGAAAGCAATTTAAACACACACTTACATAAGAGAAGTTTTGCCTGGGAATTGTTAAAGTTAGCAGCAAAGAGGAATCTGATACAGATTTAATGCTACGCTGGTGCAAAAGGCAGCAGGGTGGCTTTAATGAGTGATGGTTCAAAGGCTCAGCCAGCAAAGCAGCTCACAGTGCCCGTGTCTGTGGCACTGCCAGTGCAGGAAAACCCTCGGTAATCAGTGTGCTGGGGGCAGGGCTGTGGCCACAGCACAGGAAAAGAAAAACTGGCCGGGCATTTGTAGGAACAATCCAGCTGTGTCCTCCCCAGACAGTGGTCACTGAGAGGCCGAGCCCATTTGGAACTGAAACAGAGATTTGTGCTTTTTTAGTTTGGTAACAGGGATAATTCACACAGATCACCCTTCACTTGCACTGTCCCCACGATTTTTAATGGCCTTGTCCCTCATTTATCTCACTTTGAGCAACTCAGGTAACATGGGAGTGCAGGACTTACTTTTATTTTGCTTGATAAGGATGAGTTTGGGAGAGTTAAATCTAAAATAGTGGGGAAGTTCTGAAATGCTGGAATTGTGTATTAAAATTGTGTATTAAAATCCCACAGCACTTATACCTGGCAGAGACAGGTGGGGAGAGAAGTGGAAGGAGAGAGATGCTGCTACTGAAACCCTTAGTGAGCAGTAACATCCCTTGGCCAGATGAAAACAGGCGCCTGCTGAAAAAGTTTAAAGCTCATATGGTGATTAAATCGGCTCCAAAGTATTTAATTTAAAGATTGCACATTTGGCCTTGCTGAGTCAGCTGCAAAGTGTCCAACACAATCAGGTTCTTTCGCCTCATTTCTTTGCTGGAGCTGAGCTATTGACCTTTGAAATCCATCTCACGGGAGGGGAACGTGTCTCACAGAAAAGCCCCAAGTTCTGACCTCCAAACAGTTGAGCTGGGCATCTACAACCCAGTGCTGCCCACGGGTGGTTGTATGTGACATACCTCCTTCCCACCATCAGCAGGCTGGGGCTGTCAGCTTTGGGGAGGAGGTTTTCTGAGGAGTAGGAACTGCACAGCAAATTGCAAAGCCATCAGAAAGCCTCCTCAGGATGCAAAGACACTAATGAATGCACGAGTCAGCTGTTTTAATGAATCAAATTAAGCAGCTGCACAGACCTTGCCAAGTGCCAGCTCGACTTGAACAATGAAAAAGGTGTTTCTGAACCAAGATAACACCCAGATAAGAAATCCCTGTTTTCATGAGACTGACACTGCTGATATTTTACTGGGGCATTGCCTGTTCAGTGGCAACAGGCAAAGCAGAACGTTGTGCTTGGTACAGACAGGCCACAGGACTCACTGAGTTCCTCCAGCCTCCTTTTTAGCACTGTGTTTACCTGCAAAACATTTCCAACTCTGTCCTGTTTCATCAGAAATTTCTATTTAAAGAGCAGTTAAGCAGCAGGCACTTGCACAGTGTTGGTCAGGGAAACGAGGAGTTTCTGGTGCTGCTGAGGTTTGACTGGAACTGCACTGAAGAGAAAATCATTTCTCCAGTTCCTGAGGCAGCCTCTTGCCCAAATTTCACTCTCCCACCTTGAGTTCTTTGTCACTGGAATGAAATTTATGTTTTCCAAATGGACTGAGGGAAGTCTCTCATCTTATTAAACACCACACCTGGGCAGAAATCACCTGGGACAATATCCAAGTATCATTTTCCCCTCATCCCCTTGGATGTACTTTACAAATTAAAACCATTTTTCTTTGGTCAAACACATCCAGAACTCAGTATTCCAGGCTCATTTTTTCAGTTAACCTGTAAAGCCTGACCCAGGGCCTGATGAAAGGAGCTCTGATGTTTCCATCAAATCCAGCGGGATCTGGAACATGCCTTGACAAAGCAAGTTGTTGCTGAGGTCGGATTAGAAGCCTCACTCTTTCCATGAAGCCTCAAATCAGCTGCTAAGCAATAAATCTTGGAGTTCTCTATTACCTTCATCTCTTTTTAGCACAGATGGTAAAAGCTGGTGACCTTTATTTCTCTTGCCTTTCTGTGCTGAGAGCTGGAATAATGAGAATATAATGAAGGTCCCCTTATCTTCCAGCAGCCCAGGAGGACACAGATTTGCCGAGCACCACTCCAGTGTCTTCCCCCAAAAGTGTTCCTGAGGGAGAAGCACACAGTCAGGCTCATTCATGGCACTGGTCTCCTCGAGGGCTCTGATACTCAGTGACCTAAACACACCTTACAAGGCCAGGTTTACTGAAAAACCAAATGGAATTGTGCTTCTCTAAGTCAACTTTTCTCATCCAATCTTTCTAATATTGCTCTGCCAGGCAGATAATGCACTTACAGGCAAAAAGTGTTCAGAGCCTCTAAGCAGATGTGCACAGCGAAAACATGTTTGTGGGTTTTTTTCTCCTTACTATCTTTTAGGGGAAATAAAAGTTCCCTTTCTTTCCTAAACCCAGCTTCCACTTCAGTTAAAGCCAGAACTGCCTGCTGTGGTGGGAGTCTTCCCAAATGAGAAGGACACAGGTAGCACAGTAAGTGCTGGGAAACTGGGCCAGCCTCTTGAAGATAATTAATAGTGCTAATTACTACTTGGGTTCGTGAAAACAAGCTGTACTGAGAAAAATCCAGGTGCTATGTATCATTTGTCGCTGGAATACTGAGATGTCATTTGAAATGATGATACCAAGACTCACCTGGGCATCACTTTGAGCCCCTACCGAAAGCAAAAATGCCTGTGAAATCAGATATAAAATTGTCAGCTGAAATAGATCTGTACCTGCCCAGAAGCCACATCCCTCCTGCGCTTCCTGAAGGCAGCAAACAGTGGAAGTGTCTCCCTGCAGGTCAGGAGGGATCCGTTTGTGCTGATCCAGGAGCAGTTCCCACCCTCTGCTCGGGCTGTTCCTTCCTTCAGTCTTTCTTTGAGCTGCAGAACTGTGAGAGAAAAAGCATTTACGGGGGGGACATTTTTCATATGCACACTGTTTATGTATTTATTTTAAAATGTTGATATAACTGTATATGTGTGTAAATCTGGTGTGGGGCGGACCTTGAGGGAAGGATGCGGAATAAAGGGTTCATTGATGCCAGCTGAGGAGCAGAGTAATGGAATAGGCTGGGTTGGAAGGGACTTTACAGATCATCCAGTTCCACCCCTGCCACGGACAGGGACACCTTCCTCTATCCCAGGTTGCTCCAAGCCCCGTCCAACCTGACCTTGGACACTTCCAGGGATCCAGGGGCAGCCACAGCTTCTCTGGGCAACCTGTGCCAGGGCCTGCCCACCCTCACAGGGAACAATTCCTTCCCAATACCCATCTAAAATAGCTGTTCAGCACTTCACCTCTTCATGTTGCTTTGGAATTGGACAGTTTCTCTCCTCTCTGAATTCTGCCAAAAACCTGAAACACGTTTAGGGTATGAATTGAAAACCCAAAGGGTTCCTCCTTAGCCTGAGCCATGGAACTGGTTTGGATTGGAAAGGACCTTAAAGCCCTGGGCAGGGACACCTCCCACCAGATCAGGTTGCTCCAAGCCCCGTTTCTTCATGATTTTGGAGGGGCTCAGATCAGGTAAATGGCCATTTGCACATCGTATTTGACACGACCCAATCATACAAATACACGATGTTTAGCAAGTGAGGCAGAAATTCCACTTACATAATAAGGCTTCTAATCATCTTTTTTTTCATGAAATTTTAATTATGTAAAAATTAGTAACTGGTGTAGAGGTTTCTGCATTACCATAAATGTCTCCAAAAAAGAACATACTCTGAGAAATGCCTCCCATCACTGCAGAACTGGAAAGTAGGACATGTTGATGTGATCCCACTACTAAAAGCAGGGATTCTGAGGAATCTGGCTCTAACAAAGGAAAGAATCCCTCAGGAGGCCACTTTCGAGTGAAATATTTACAGGAACACCCAAAAGCCAGTTTCCTTTTCATGTGCTTGTAAAAATGCACCAAAAGTGGAACAACTTCATCCATTTCCCTTTTAGGCACTTCTAAAACTCGCAGGAGGAACTCTGTGCCAAGGCACCCCTTGGGCTGGGAGCTGGAGAAGGGGCTCATACCTCTCCACCACCTGGATACCATGGTTGGGAAGAGGGGAAAAATGGCAATTCCTTGGAAAAAAAATGCATCTGTTTAGCCATTTTCTGTTTTCCTCCCAGAATAATAAACCTGGGCCCAATGTAGAGCTGATTTCTAACTGCTTTACAGAATGAAATCTAGAGGGAATGCTCTGAAATTGGATTTTAGAATTAAGGTATATTAAAAATGGTTTTTACTCTGTGTTCTTTTTGCTGCTGCTCAGTCTTTAACAAGTCCTTTCTCCCATACAGAATTAAGCCCACAAACAACAACATTCAATTTTAACTCATTTTCATGACGCTGATGATATTGCTGGGAAATTCCATTTCCTCTTTGCCCATCACATGATGGTTCAGTTCCTAATGGGGAGATGGGGAGGGCAAACTTGAGAAAGCACATGAATTTACCTAAAATACAATTTCTGCTCATTTAACAGATAAATGGTTCAAATTGAAGGCAATTTCAATCTTAAAATAAAGCATAAAATCCTGTCTGCTGTCATACTCAAAATAATTTGGTCTGAAACGTCCTCTTTTCTTGGCTTTTTACCCAATTTTGACATAATAGGTCAAAGCACAGCACTGCATAAACCCACCTTGTAGAAGTCACAAGTGAAATAACTGTTTCTCTCCAAAATGAGGAGATTCTTCTTCAAGAAAAGAAGTTTCTTTTCTCCATGTGTTCATCAGCCTTTTTTCTTGCCCTTGTTTTTTTGCAGCACCCTTCCTATGAGAGGCAAGAAGATTTTCAATTTGCTGATTTTCTTCCTAAAGAATACGAAGCAAAGGGTTGCTTGAAGCTTGAATAATTTCTTGTAGTCTTCAAATAAGATCGGCAGACTCTCCTATATATATCAGTTGTCATCCTTTTCCTGGAAGAAAAAAGGAGAGGAAGAAAGCACATCTTTCCCCTGAGACATCTGTAGAGCCACAGTATTTATTTCTACCAGAGCACTTCTTAAAAGTGTTGTTTTTAGAAGTCAGAATAACTCCCATGCCACAGCTGCTTTTTATTTATATTTCATAGTTCTACCCAAGTACTGCCTAAAGAGGGAAAAGTTGTTCCTAAGATATTGCACAGAAAGGCTGGTACAGCTGCACGGAGAGTGGGCTGAGACCCAGCAATCAGAGAACATTTGCAGAGAGGAAAAGAAACCAAACCAGGTGTCTGAACAGAGACAGGAGGAGTCTAGAAGCTTCCTGAGGACCATCCCTTGTCATCCTGGCCCTGAGGATTGATAAGGAAAAGTCTCCTCCTCCTTAGGTGGGTGGGAGTGGGAAATGGTTCTCCTTGGGCTGCCCGGCTGGACACTCCTCAAAGGGCTCCGTGGGCTTCACTCCACAGCTCAGAGCTCAAGCTGGAAGCTTGGCTCCATTTTTCCCTTTGCTAAAACCAAACTAGATGAAACAACAAGAATTAAAGCCACAAGTAAAACCTGATTCCTTCACTTTTGTCCTGTTAGGGAATAAAAACTAAAGTGGGCTGATTTCCTTGTGCTCTGCCTGTATTTTCCATATGTTCTCTTGCCTGACCCACTGGGAGATCCTGACTCCTTCCTCGTGGATATCATGGATCCAGCCCCAGCCTGAGCATCCCAGCCTGCCATCAGCCACCTCCCAGGGACTGCAAAGCTTCCATGGGAACACAGTTTACTCCACATTCCTCCTAAAACACAAACTGGGCTGAAGGATCCTGCACTGAAGCTGCCCGTGCTGTGCACGACCTCATCGTTCCAGTCACTTCCCAAACACTGGCACAAACCTGCGAATAAATCCCATCCCCAGGAAATACATATTGCCGGTGGAAGGATTCATTCGCCTGTGCCGTGGGAAATGCAAGAGTTACAGCACAGAAAATATCCTTTCAGAACTTTATTTTCTATTCATGAACACGATGCTCCAAAGTAAATCTCTGTGTAAACATTTTTCTTTATAGGATTGAAAGGAGCTGGTGAAAGCGAATATAGATGGAGAGAGGGGGGGAAAATATAAATCAATAGCCCTGTGGACAGATATCTTTGAATATAGTAAATAAATCTGCATATTTTCAAATTGGTTTATAGACATGAGATGTGGGTTCAAAGAATGGCCAGGAAAAACAGAGAATATATTTCCCACTCCCCAGACAGAAACCAGCTGAAGGCACCAGCACAAAGCCCAGCATGCTGGGATGTGAATGCTGTGGGAGCTCCCTGACTTGAGGACAATTTCATGGGCTGGAGGATGAACATATTCTGATTCTGTGTTTGTTGCCAGGCTGGGTTTAGACTATTTAAATTCCCTGTCAGTACCAGTTATGGTCAAATTATCTCCCATAAAAAGTGAAATGGACCCGTAACGAGACTTAATGCTTTGTTGTTCGAAAAGCTATTCCAACACACAATTAAAAACTCCTACATCTCTAATTGAACTGGGGTTCTTTTAGGAAGAGAAAATTAAAGTTTGCTGCATAATTAATAAGTCAGGGCCATTAATAACCCTTAAATGATCCCTAAATTTCATTTTACTCATTATAGAAAAATTGAGCCGAGTCAGTGTACAGGAAATACTTCAAAACACCTGTCAAGGAAATATTTCTTCTGCCATCTCGAAAGAAAAGCCTCCCACCAGCTTGCTGAGATCAGTGGCCCTCATTAAAAGTGCCTTCAGACCTTGTGTGCCTTCTACAGGTCCTTTAAGCCCCACCACGGTGCTGTTTTAATCACTGCTTATCTACAAGAGATACTCCCAGCTTTTACCAAGGAGCTTGTGTTTGCAAATAAGCCTCACAAAAAGCCACAGCTCATTTCCCCATTTTTGTCCTGAGCTGCTTTATGAATCCCAATCCCTTTTGAAGAGAATTTGCACATTCACACAGTTTTATTCTAATGAGCTAAATTCTGCCATCCTTCATCCTGAGAGAGAGAATCGTATCCCGGAGATTAATCACGGACTTTCAGGAGATCCATTCATTGACTAATGATCACACCCAGCAAACAAGGTGGCAGATGGTGGCCAGAAGAGAGTTCTAGTGCCTTCTCTAACGAGCACAACACAGTCTCTTCCTCATTTGCACATCCCAGCCACGACATCAATGAGCTGTCTACACACCAGCAGCTGCCTGAGCAGGGAAGGGTTGCCTAATTGCAGCTAAAAACTGGCCCTGCTCCTTTTACATCATCAGAGATGGAGAATTCAAGGAGCGTTCGGACAGCGCTCCCAGGGACGTGGTGGGATTCTTGGGGGTGTCCTGTGCAGGGGCAGGAGTTGGACTCACTGATCCTTGTGGGTCCCTTCGAGCTCAGAACAATCATAGAGTCAGGGAATGGTTTGGGTTGGAAGGGACCTTAAAGCCCATTGAGTTCCACCCCCTGCCATGGGCAGGGACACCTTCCACCAGCCCAGGTGGCTCCAAGCCCTGTCCGACCTGGCCTTGGACACTTCCAGGGATCCAGGGGCAGCCACAGCTTCTCTGGGCACCCTGTGCCAGGGCCTGCCCACCCTCAAAGGGAAGGATTTCTTCCCAATATCCCACCTAAACCTGCCGTCTTTTAGTGTGAAGCCATTCCCCTTGTCCTGTCACTCCATTTCTTGGAAGCAGTCTCTCTCCACCTCTCTTGTAGCCCCTTCAGGTCCTGGAAGGCCACAGTTGGGTCACCCCAAATCTTCTCTTCTCCAGGCTGAACAATCCCAGCTCTCCCAGCCTTTCCTCCCAGCAGAGCTGCCCCATCCCTCTGACCATCCTGGTGCCTCCTCTGGACTCTCCAGCAGCTCCATGTCCTTGCTGTGCTGGCCCCAGGGCTGGGGGCAGCTCTGCAGGTGGGGTCTCACCTGAGGGGCAGAGGGGCAGGATCCCCCCCTGCCCTGCTGCCCACCCCGCTTTTGATTTTGATATTCCAGATTTCTGTGAATTTATATCACCTAAATGTTGGGTTCATGACTTGTGGGAAGGTTCTGTGGGACTGCAGGACCCACAGAGTGGCAATCCCCCCACAGCTCCCCAGCAGGCTGAGGAATAAACCCCTGCAAGCTCCATAAGCTTCTTGTTCCTTTGACATATCAGTGGCATTCACAGCATCATAAACCTTCCTCATGTGAAATATTTAGCTCCTTAGGAGCAGCCAAACAGACATGCATCCTGGCTGGCATATCCACCCCATAGATCACTCATTTATTCCTTACAGCCCTCCTGGGTGCCGTATGCGCCGAGACAACTGCATTCCCAGAAATGGGCATAAATATCTGTATTTATTTTCCCATCATACCAACTGGGGAATTGGGGAGAGGAAGCCAGAATAAGAAGCATACAGAGCAAATGGCCTGACAAACACTCTCAGTGCACTCCCTCCAGTGGAGTACTCCACATTATCCCTCATCTGCCGTGCCCCAGCTCCGAGTGGGCCGTAATTACGGATTTCCAACTGGCATTATGATTATTCTAGAAGAGATGTCGGGCTGTAAAGACTGTCAAACCAATGAAATTTCCACATTTGGAGTAGCCTCCAGGGCAGGGCTCTGCAAGACTCGGTTTCCTGAGCTGTTAGTGTTATTTATAGTCTAGAACTAAACAAGGCAGGAATTAAGGGGATGCTCCTGGCTGAAGGTAATGGGATGGAAATGCTGATGTCGGTCTGACAGCAGACAGAGGCAATAGCCTTGACGATATATGGGAAGTGTGGGGGGGAGCAGAGCCAGCAGCACCTCAAGGCTGCTTTTTGTCACTCTGACAGCACAAAGTCGTAAATAATCCCCCCCAACTCTGCACTCAATTAGCAGTAATTTAGTAGCACCCAGGATATTAGAGGCACGTGAAAATCCAACATGTCACCTCCAGTTCTCAACAAAAGCTCTTGGATAAGTTGCTTTCTCACCTGGTTTGGATTGAAGAGCCTTTGGAGGATTGAGGTGCGGCTTAAGGTTGGCATTTTCCAGGCTGGTATTTCAAACAGCTTTTCCACCACGGCTCCTTGGACTAAACAACAGTTTAAATGAATCAGCCAAACTTGAGTCAAAGTTACAGGAAAAAATAAAGACATTCTTATCAAAGCTAATATATCCATGTGCTCTATGAGAGGTCACCTTTGTGAGGTGAACAGAACTTGCAGGCCTGCATTGTCTAATGCTGATAACTGAAGAAAGGGAAAAAAAAAGTGGTTTTTATAAAGATCAGATTATTAAAATATTGGTAAAAGTTTTCTAAGGATGTCAGAAATGGGTCTTAGGGACTTTGCTGATCTGTGTATCACCAGCAAATCCCACTCCCCACCTGTCCTTGGAAGGGAGGGGGTTTCACTTGAGGTTCCCGTCTCAGACCCAGCTCAGTGGGTGTCATTTCCCTCTGCCCTGTCAGGCCAGAAATAAGGGACATTCTCAAGGGCTTCAGTCCTGCCTCCTTAAAGGCAGGTCAGGAGCTTTGGCTCGTGTCTCCCTTCAGTGCCTGTGTGACTGCCAATTCCATTAGCAAAAATTGAACTTGCAATCCTCCGTATCAAAAAGCATCTAAATGAGACGCTGAAATGCTTTACCTGCTGCCTGTGACACAAACAGCTGCGGAGGAGCACAAGAATGTGCCAGCCAAGGCAGGACGTTACTTAAACAGTTAAAACACACCTGGGCAAAGGGAAATCAATGAGGAGTAAAGATTGTGTAGCACTACATTTAAAATAGTTTTAATTTTGGGGTGTGTACATTGTACTTGCGTGCATGATGTGCTACACAGACAATGTTGTTTTGCTGCCTGTACAGGGATATGCACCGACTGTCCTTTTCAGTCTCCCTGCTGTAAATCACACACATCCCACACAGCTCTGGGGACAAAATGCTTATACTGGAAAACAAAACTCGTTCACAGCGCACAAACTCAATAAAAACGTGCATTTGTCCTTGATTCTCGAAATGATCCAGTGTCACTGTGGGCTGGGGGTGGAGGGACCGAGAGCAGCCCCGAGGAGGAGGACTTGGGGTGCTGGTGGATGAAACCCTGGGCAGGACCCAGCCTGGAACCCCACAGACCAGATGTGTGCTGGGCTCATCCCCAGCTGTGTGGGCTGAGGGAAGGGGGTTTTACCCCCCTGCTCTGCTCGGGTGAGACCTCACCTGCAGTGCTGCCTCCAGCCCTGGGGTCCCCAACATAAGAAGGCCATGGATGCGTTGGAACAACCCAGAGGAGGACACAAAGCTGCTCAGGGGACTAGAGCACCTTCCCTCTGGAGCCAGGCTGGGAGAGCTGGGGGGTCACCTGGAGGAGAGAAGGCTCCAGGGAGATCTAAGAGCCCCTTGCAGGGCCTAAAGGGGCTCCGGGAGAGCTGGAGAGGGACCTTTTGTCAGGGCTTGTGGCAATGATGTTAAGCTCAAGGAGGACAGATTCAGTCTAAATATAAGGAAGAAACTCTTCCCAGTGAGGGTGGGCAGGCCCTGGCACAGGGTGCCCGGAGAAGCTGTGGCTGCCCCTGGATCCCTGGGAGTGTCCAAGGCCAGGTTGGACGGGGCTTGGAGCAACCTGGGCTGGTGGAAGGTGTCCCTGCCCGTGGCAGGAGGTTTGGAATGAGATGAGCCTTAAAGTCCCTTCAATCCAAATGATTCCCTGATCCTGTAGTTCAGTCACACCTGCTCCGTGTCACACTTGGCCCCCAGGCAGGGATGGATCCAGCCCTGTGGGATGAGGAGGGCACATTCCCACTGATCTGTAGGACAGTAAACATCCTGTAACTGGGTGTGTGGCAGTGAGATGCAGCACAGAGGATTTGACACAGATCCTGACACCCCCCTTCCCTCCTTGAGCCTGAATACACAATTGCTTCCCGTTATCCAGGGGGAAGGTTGTAATTACCCTCATAAAAGATGCACAAATAAACCAGTCACAAACAAATTAATCTGGTGGCACCTTAGTACTCCACAGAAGTGTTTTATCTGTACTGTCTTAAACATGGTTATTATTTCTAATAGGCTGTGCTGAATTCTGAACAGAACTGCCATAAAAATGCTGTCTGCTGAGACATCAAAGCTCCAACAGGGGCTGCTGCACATCCCGTTCCCCCAGCAGTGTTGCTCCCCAGCCCGTGGGGTGGATGTTCTTATCAGCAGCATTTCAGTGATTACCATGGCCTCAGTGACTCAAAAAGATAAATAATCACATGAGTATCTCATAACATCTGTTACCAACCAAGTGCAATGACATCCTCACCTCAGAGATATTCAGATCTATGATGTGGGACAGAGATCCTTCCACCTGAGGAGGTGTCGATGCCTTCCCAATGATCAGGAAAATATCAGCACTTCCACAGAGGTCTGTGAAAGCCCAGGAGTTTCCAAGGGAAGCATTTCTTTCCATTTCTGTTTATCTATTGATTGGAAAGAGACAAACTGAACCAGACAGCAGAATTTGTATCTCCCCAGGGATCACAGAAGCAGGATCATATAGGATACAGGTGGACATGGCAAAGTTACAATCAGGGAAAACAGATGGCTGCCTTTGCACCAGTGGTAATTTAATAAGACTTTTCCTGATAGAAACAGGAAGCAGAAATAATCAGGAACAATACTCTTATCTTTAATTTTACCATTTGGTTTTAGGAATTAAAAAAGGGTAAGTCAGTTCAGTGATCCCAGTTGAAAAGTGATAGTGCTCAATAGCCTGGTAGGAAGAAAAATAGACTGATCATCACTGAAATAGAGGCCTTTAGTTGTGTTCCATGTGCAGAATACAAACAGAATTCAGTCTATCTGCAGCAATATTTTACACAGTGCAGCAATTTTTTATAGTTTGTACATTAACACTGACTTTCTATTCAGCATGGCAAATAAAACTTCCTTTTATTTGCAGAATCAAAGCCACACCTAGAACTGGGGAAAAACAACTCATTGAGAAGACACTGTAGAAACTAAACCAAGCTTCATCACTCTAATTAAGTGCCCCTGCAGGAGCACAGGTGAGTTGTGCTCCAGCACAAGTCACCTGGGCCCCTGTGGCACACCAGGAAGCCAGAAGGCTCCAAAGGCTCAGAACCCAGTGCTCAAATGGTTCCAGAACACGTGCTGGCAGCTAACTGGGATTCAGTTCTTCAGGTTGGATTTGGGCTGTACCTAAACCAGTTTCCTGCTCTCCTGCTGTGCTCAGTGGGGCTTCAGAGAGCAGTTCATCCCACCCACACAAGCAACATGGGCTGGTTGGAGACTAAACTACATTGGTGGAGACAAAAATTCAAAGGAAAAATAATCAAGGCAAGCATTTAGATGATAAAATTCAAATGAGGTGAAGTTTAGACCTGGCTCACAAAGCAGAACAAACTAATAATGAACATTAATCTCAGTCCATTGCAAATGTCATGGATTCAGAGGGAGTTTGGGCTGCTTATGGGCTGTGATCCCTTTGCAGGCACATGTGAGCAGCAACAGTTCATTCCCAGCTCACAGCTGGGATTTAACACACAAAACCAGTGAGTTCTATAAATACACCACAAAGCACAGAGAGACCTTGATGGTACCCTTGGCACTAGAAGCATTTCTCTGCAATCCCACTGCACTGCCAATATGTGGCATTTTCTTTCCTGAATTTCAATCCTAAAAGGCAAAGATAGTTGTTTGGAAAGTTTGAGAGGAGACAAAGACACAAAAGCAACTTATTCCTTTTTATTCCTCATTTCACACCGAACAAACTGCAGTGCAAGTGGTCTCCTTAGCCTGGGCAAATATCCGTATTTTTGGAAATTCTAAGTTTACAAATGTAATGTTTGCAATTTATGCCTCATAATTTTTTATCATAGTGGTATAAAAAGCTCGCAGAGAGGTTCTTTTTATAATTTCAGTCCTTTGATGCTCCTGAACAATTTTAAAGTGCCCTTTCTTCTCTCCTACACAGCAGGGAGAACAAAGCCTTAGGAAGTCGATAGTGGGGCAATCCTGTGCTGTTACCAGCAGAACATGGACAGACAAATGGCTTGAAAGATGATTTGTTGTGCACAACTGGTGCCTTAGTTTGCAAGAGATCTGGAAAGGCATTTCTTCAACGTGCTGCAGCTTCTAAAGCAACATTCAGTGATGTGCAGCCAGACCTGAATATCCTCCCTGCACAGAGCTGCCCACCAGCCAGTGAGCTACTGAGCTTAGAGAAAGTTAGCCATTGACAGATTTTTATATCTTAAAAAAAATGAAACAAACAATACATTTCAACAATACATCTTTGCCATTTTTTCCCCTAGAACATGTATAATACTTGTCCCAGGATGTAACATTTATCATCTTCCTCAGTGCCCAGATCTGGGAGATGTCAGTGAATCTGTCCTTTCCAACACTAAGTTTGACTAAAGGGACAGTGAAATCAACTTCTAATTAAGAAACAAAAAATAAGCAATTAGTATAGGCAGAGCAGAAAAACGCTCTATTAATTTCAGAGTCAATAAAGCAATGAAAAAAAAAATCACCACACCCACCCCCCCCTACCCCCCCCAAAAAAAACCCCCATGATAAAAGCAAAGAAAAAACAAGTGACAGGGATTAGTAACTCCTCTGGCTCCATCACATACCTCTCATTGTGGATATTTTCCCTGCAAAACTGAGTTTTCCCTGAACTAGTTCAACATCATTAAACCCCAATAAAATGAAATCTATACATTGCCATGCACCAATATATGCTTTTCCTAGGCTGGTTTTCATTAATTTACAGTCTGGCTTGTACAAATTAAAACAAGCTTTCAAAAAATGCAGTTTGGGGAAATATCGATAGTGCATCTCATTTAAATGCAATATAATTAATGCAGTGATAATTTATCCTGACAGCACTTTGAGATAAGATGTATTTGCCATTAAGGCTGGAATGCATTTCACCTGCTGGAATTCCAGCTATGCCTGTTTCCTGGCAGGAATCTATTTCCAAGGTGGTGCATGTTTTTATTCTATGTGTGAGAGTCAGGGAGGCTTCATCTTCAAGTTTTATTTCCAAGAGAGAAGAACTGAGACAAGGAATTCCCGTGCTGGATCATTCCTGCTGGACTCGCTCAACCTTAGCTTCGGGACACAAACGTAAATCTCTGACTGTTCTTAAAATTTGGACTTCTCATTCATTTTCAAAGAGCACCACCATTACACCTGCTTTTTCATTATTATTTAAAGCAGGGCTATGGTTTTGTAATGCCACTTTTTAAAAGTGGAAATGAAAGACAGATATAATACACAGAAGACCTGACAGACTTAATGTTCTCAGGCAGAACTTTTGTATTTAGACAAGTCCTAATGGAGCATTAAGACTAGCCTCTTTTCCAGGAAATGCATATTATTATCCCTGTTTATTAGGGCTTCTCTGAAATAACCATCCTCTGAGAGCACTTTCGATTAGACAAAGCCAAGAGCTTAATTCACATTAATCTCAGCCCCAGCATTGTGGATAATGGGGCAAGGCATGAGGGCATGAGCTCTATCTTTGTACAAGGCTGATGTCAAAGCAACAAGAATTTACATTCTTTCCATTGCAGAGAGAGGTTTCTGCCTGTGAGGCACCACCAGAAACACATGACAAACCTCTTTCATTGTTATTACCTTTTAACACACCTGACAAGACCCGCGTGGAGGAACCAACAGGTTCTGATCTGCCTCAACACAGCTCCCACGTCAAAAGCTTCACCTTGCAGGGACAAAGGTGTGACCCTGTGGATTATTAGAGGTCTCTATAACTCCAACTAAATGTCCTGCTGGGCTCTCCAAGGGCCTCGCACTACTCAGGGCATGGCACGTTGTAGGCATTGCCAATAAGGGCAGCAAAGCCCATGGAGGTCGGACTCTCGCAAGGTTTCTGGCACAGCCTCTCTCATGGAGCTGGAAATAGCTGAGCTAACACAGCAGGATTTCTCCCATATGCTGCCTGCTCCTTGCAGCAAGGATTGCAGGTCATGGTTTATGCGCAAAGCTCAGGTTTTAGGTGAGCAATGAACTCAACCCCCATTTTCCCAACAGCTTCCCCGTTTTCCTCAGCAAGGCAGTGAGAAACGAGACCTGTCGCTTTGCTATTTTGTACCAGCGTGACTAAACCTGAGGGAAACGACCCCTTGCAAGGCTAAAGGAGAAGGACAGGCTTTCCCAGAGCTCTGCAGTTCACAGGTGCTCCTGCAGAAGAGCCTGGCATCCCCATGACAACCAGCTGAGTGCTGCCTCTCCTGCCCACTGTCACTCAGCAGAGATAATAGCAGGTCCTGTGCCTGAGCTCATTACCTGGGCGGAAGCAGAAACTGCTGCAGTAGCAAGTCTTGCTCTGGACATCTTCATTAAAATACTCTCACACATCTCTGCTCTGAACACTGAAATCTGGGATGCAAATCACAGAGCACTCGGCGTGGATTTTTATTTTTTCCTCACTTGGAGCACCCTGGGCTGGTGGAAGGTGTCCCTGCCCATGGCTGAGGGTGGGACGGGACAGGCTTTAAGGTCCCTTCCAACCCAAACCGTTGTGAGATACTGGGATTAACTTCCCAATTTGCTCACTCTTTCTTTGAACTTTTAAAGGACATCTTTAAAAGTTGTATTTCTTCATAGTGCAAGTCAAACCTAAGACATTTTCTTGGGGTTTGCAGCCAGTGTATGCAATGGAAATGCAGAAACCTCCTAGCACAAAGGGATGTCTGATCTTAGCACTTAAAGCCATAAATATCATACTGATCTATCCAAGCAACAACTGGTCAAAAGTATCAAATAAATTTCCTTGTATACCTGTATAAAAAATTCATGGAAGTGAGGCAGTGTGACCGTGCCCTTTAGAAATCCTTGTTTAATTACTGAAACTCGTTTGAAAAGCAACACACTTCATACTTACCCAATTACAAAGATCGCTCCGGCCCTTAGAAACAGTCTCAAAGCAGAGCAAAATCTAAGCTCTAATTATAACTCAATAACCGAGACAGGAAAGAAAGAGGAAAAAAAGGAAAGATATTATTTGGTATATTAAGAAATCACAGACTTTCTCAAAAATATTCTTGAAAAGCTAAAGGGAAAAAGATCACAGGAGCTATCATGACATATCACTATATATATATCATTTTTTATGAGCAACTAGCAGAATCAAGAGCACTGAACAGTACTATCACTCAAACATGGAAGGCCAAAAATTCTTAAAAAATCATAAAATAATAATAAAAAACTATTCCAAGGCATACTACAACAAGAAGCCACTTGCCGGAATCAAAGATAAAAGGAAAATCAGGGGGAAATGAGAGAAATCTTTCTCTTTAGAGAAAGATTTCAGCAATGTCAAAAAGGCCAGAATGTTTGATACATTCTTTAATTAGTCTTATTAAAGATGTCAAGCAGGTAATTAACACCAAGGACAGAAGGGTAGGAGCTGTCTCTGAAATGGGTCATAATGGGAGGAGAAGCGTGTTTGCAAAGTCTGAGCAGTGAACCTCAAACCCTGAACACTGAGGGACACTAGAAAAACATGACAGCATTGTTTCCATCCAGAAAAAAAATAATCAGGAATAATAAAATGGTATCATTATTGGTGAGCAGCAAAAGGGGACAAAGGTGAGCAGTGGCCACCAGACCCTTGGCCAGGAACAAAGCACATCCCAGCTCCTTTCACACGAGAAGATGCAGGTGATTTAATATGTCTGGGGTTTAGACAGACCTTCTCCTAATTAGTTGTCAAGATGAAACCTGTCAGGAGAGGAGCAGAGCAGGTGGATGGCTGTGATTTACTGCCCAAGCGGGAGGGTGTGGGTGGGCAGGGCCCTCCTGGCTTCAGGTACCATCTGGATGATGGAAAGGACCTGGTGACGTGGATTTTGGAGGCACTACCTGCCAGTGGAGACAGATTTAGAAACTGGGAGAATTTTAGATGCTACTTTTCCAGAAAACCCAAGAGCTAAGGATATATTTACATATATAAAAATCGACATATAAATGTATTGACACACACGCACATATGTACATTTACAGTGCTGGAGAGAGGTCCAGAAAATCTATGGATCGAGGAGACAACAAGGCACAGCTCTGTGGTTCTTTTAGCACAGAGGGAAATGGGGAAAGCTAGGAAAACAGTGCCCAATTCCCTGAAGGCTGTTGTGCTAGAAAAAAGGAATCACCCATTGTCCATGACCATGGAAGGACAGGGAAGCTTTGGAGACCTCACACTGCAAGAAGGAAAATCTAATTAGGTACCAGAAAGAACTTTTTAAAAGCCTTTTTTTTTTTTTTAAACATAAGGCTAGAAGAAGTTATTTGAGGAATTAATGAAGACTGCATTACCAGAAGTTTTTAATATATTAGAACAACTTCTAATGGCCCAGGGCTGCCTCCTGAGAGCCCCCCTCTCCTCTTTGGGCAGCATCCAGCGGGCTGAGGCTCAGGATCAACTCACCCAGGGTAATTTAAACAAGGAGTGTGAGAGGGAAGTTAATATCTAGCAATAAAGAAATGGAGGAAAATAATAAAGGAAAGATAAATTATAACAACTGGCACTGAGAAATGGAAGTTCTGTTGCTGACTATGCAATGATTGTCAGGTAAAAGGCACAACCCAGAAAATGTGGTTGTACCCCAATATGAAAGTCAGAAAGGTGGAAGAATTTATTTAGGACTGGACAGTTCTGGTTACAACTGCAGACAACTTCTAGAAACTGAAGTTTCATTATTGCTCTTGCAAGATCTGATTACCAAAGCAGTAAAAATCAAGATTTACTTGCCCTAAGAAGCATTTCATAGCAAAGTTACCAAGCTGGTTGCTTCTGTGAAGGCTTTCCCATCCCAGCTCCCCCATGGGCAGTGTGGGATCACTCAGGATGCTGAAGGTAGTATTGGATTTAGATTAAACTCCATGCTTTTCTTCCCAGCTCGTGCAAAGATCACTTTTCTGAATGAGAGGTTACAAGAGGGTTTTCCCCCCCATTTTAAGCAATTTAAATAGGTGTTTTTATTAATATATTTACTGGTAATTGCAACCAATTTTCAGTGCACCGCTGCACAGTTACATTTTGCCTTTTGAAGCAGGCAGAGAGCATCCCAACTGAGTGAGGCACTCAGATTTTGCAGGACCCACCCATGGAAACAGAGCACATCTCCCCGATTTGGCTGACCCTCTGCACGTGGTGACACCTCCCCAGTGTGTTCAGAAATTAATCTTGATATAATTCTATATCTATCCATGGGTGCTGTTGAACATGCCAAATTCAACAGATGTGTGTACTGGAAGACAGACACTGCTCAGTTCATGAAAATCACCATCTAAAATGGAATGAGTGGAAGATGAAATAGCAGGAGGGAAAATAAAGCCCAGGGCAGGGGATACCAGAGGCTTACAGAGCAGTGCCAGTGAAAATGTACATGTCCAGCCCAGAAAACACGGGTTTCTCAGGTACCTGCCCTAGATGTATTTATCATCTTCAAAGCCATACTTTCAGATACTAAAAAGCCAAAATAGCTTTAGCAATAAAAAACACAGGCCACGGGGCAAGAAAATAGGTTTAAATCTAGGCACTGAGAACTCTAAATATCTCAGGGAAATAAATCTGTAATCTAGATCACATCCATTTATAGATGTGAGACAGATTTGCTCTATGGAAGAAGCTGATTCATCTAAATAAACTACCAGACCTGTATTTTCAGCTCCTCTGAGATGATTCTGTTCCCCTTCATGTGGGTATTACTTTATTCCAAGCCTTCTTGAAACACTGTTCCATTTCAGAAACATGAATTAAAAACACAGCATTTCATGTCAAACCCGTGATGCTCATTGCAGCCAGGATTAGCTGTGGTATTTAGGATCTATCCCCAAATCCCCACCAGCCCAAGCTGCTCCAAGCCCTGTCCAACCTGGCCTTGGACACTTCCAGGGATGGGGCAGCCACAGCTTCTCTGGGCAACCTCAGTGCTTTGGGCATTTATTTTTCAGTGTTAGATCAGAACTAATTGATCATCCAAGTTCAGGCATGTCTCTAACTGAAATATCACCACCAAAAAAATCCTTATAGATGTTTTCCCTCCCCACAATAAAAGAATCCAGAGCTGCTCCTGTCTGAAGGGAATTAGTCATCCTTTCCTTTTGATTCCGATTTTGTGGCTCACAGAGATTCAATTTCAACAGCTAAACTGAAAACAGATACACACTGAAAACAGTGTTCCTCTTGCTAAATAACGCTTCATTAATAACAAAATTAATTTGATACGTAATAGTGCAAATCCCTTTGAAGCCTTACATGGAAGACATACAGGAATTGGTCCTTTATCCAGGGAACTTCTGCTGCTGCCATGATAAATGTTTTGTAGCACTGGGGTAGTAAAGGGGGGACTCTGAGCCACCTGTACATGGGAGGGGACTTGCACTGGCAAATACACAGTCCCAGTGAATAGCAGTGGGAGAGCAATGCTAAAGACTCAGCCTTTCCAGTAACTTCTTCATTTCCATTCAGTTTCCTGAGCCAGGAAAAAACTCCAGAATACTGATCTCGCCTTCAGAGCCTGATCCAAAGAGAAGCTGCACTTGAACAGGAGAGATTTCCAGTGCACCAAAAGCTATTTGAGAAAGACAATTCAGCATACAATGTACCAGCACAAGCTCCAATGATTCTAAAAGCTGGTTTAGCACTCAGTGATGGCTGATTAAAAAATTGTAAAGGGATAATTGCTAACCATAGAGGCTCCTGAGAAGAGATTGTATTATACAATCATAGAATGGTTTGGGTGGGAAAGGACTTTAAAGCTCATCCAGTTCCAACGCCCACCATGGGCAGGGACACCTTCCACCAGCCCAGGGTGCTCCAAGTCCCATCCAACCTGGCCTTGGACACTTCCAGGGATCCAGGGGCAGCCACAGCTTCTCTGGGCACCCTGTGCCAGGGCCTGCCCACCCTCACAGCCAGCAATTCCTTTCCAATATCCCATCTAACCCTGCCTTCTGACAGTGGGAAGCCATTCCCTGTGTCCTGTCCCTCCATGCCTTGTCCCCAGTCCCTCTCCAGCTCTCCTGGAGCCCCTTTAGGCCCTGCAAGGGGCTCTCAGGTCTCCCTGGAGTCTTCTCTTCTCCAGGTGAACCCCCAGCTCTCCCAGCCTGGCTCCAGCCCTGTGATGCACTTGAATGAAACAGCAAAGTAAGTCCTCATAAACAGAGTTTAAAGTCATCTTAAATTCTCTTAAAGCACATGTGTAAGAAATTTTGTTTCTTTAACCTGAAAACACTCTGTCCAGAGGGAGCAGATGCCAAACTGTGCTCTCAGACAGGTGGGCACAGATGCTTTGGCAGCAAACTACATCCCTGACTGCTGCTTTTTAACTTCAATCAGGCTGTGGCCCTGCTGCCGTGCTACAAACATTCATTTGCACCAACGCCATGCAAACACTCATGCTGGCCCCACTCAGGACAGCAGGTCTGCATCTCCACGAGTGGGTAGGGGCTGGTGGTGGGGCTGAGCCTGAGCAGCAGCCCTGGCTCCTCATTGGGATGCACGGGGGGCTGTGAGACCACAGGCTGCAGCATCATTCCAGCGCTGGGAAGACAAACAACACTCCCTCTGAATACCAAGTGGTACCACGTTTAACTGAGTCACTTCACTCTGAGAACATCCAGGGCTGCCACTTCGAGCCACTCGTGTAAAACGTGCTGGCAGGAAGGGATCTGTGCTAATTACAGCTCATGCATAATGCAGGATTCGGGATATCCTCAGGGACACGGGAAGGGGGCAGGAAAGGGCAGTTCTATAACCAAATTCATTTGTGACTGGCAGCCACGTGAAGACTGGCTTTCCTCAGAGAGAACTCCACAACATCTCAGATTAGAGGGTTTATTTCTATTATGGCTGTTTCAATGGAGCACAGGACACAAGAAAATTCTGTATCTCTTTGAAACACCAAACCTTTCTCAGAACTAAACCCCTTTGGGGCAGGAAAAGCTGGAGGACTTCAGCTGCTGTGCCAATTCCATTAGAACTGAGGAGAAGCAGAGTAGCCACATTTCTCTCCAGGGAGTGCCACAAAACATCACAATTAGACTACAGAGAAGCTGTGGCTGCCCCATTCCTGGAAGTGTCCAAGGCCAGGTTGGACAGGGCTTGGAGCAACCTGGGCTGGTGGGAGGTGTCCCTGCCCATGGCAGGGGTTGGAACAAGATGAGCTTTAAGGTCCCTTCCAACCAAAGCCAGTAAAGGGCTTGTTTCTGTTCATCCCTCTGACCTTTCTGAAATCTCTTCCAGGACCCTCTTTCCAGCTTTTTTTCATGGAAATTCAGAAGGCTGAGTTTGCCTCTTTCCCTTACCTGCTTCAATAATTAATTGCCAGACTCCAACCACAGCTTTCCTGCTGCCTCTGATCCTTCTCCAAGTTTTCTGCTCCATTTTCAGTAGTATCAGTTCATTATTAGAAGAGATAAAGGGGCTTCTCTGAGCTTCGTTAAGATAAAGAGAAGAATGGGATTTCAGATCTCTGGGAAGAAGCCAGCAATCTTCTGGATGCACAGCTGATGGTGCATGCCCCTGATCCTCAACACCTGTGAACATAATAGAGAAATCACCAATTATCTCCACTCCGAGTGGGATTGAGGAACAAATAGCTTCAGCTGCAGAAGGCCTGTCTTGCTTATTATTTTCCTCATTTGCCACTAAACACATTTTGCTTGGCTTTATAAAGAGTTGTCAACCCCCATTTCCCATTCTCATTTGGTTTGTGTCAGTGGCCAGGGCCCTGCTGGACTATTATTCCTTGCATGGACACACATTTATTCCAGTGATATTGTGCCCTTACTCCAGCACGTGACATTCTGTGGCTTTCACCTTCCTTCACAAAAGAAGAGTGGGGAGCTGCAGAGAGGTTTGTGGTTTGCAATCCACGTGGTTGTGTCTCAGCTCATCCATCACACTCATTTTCTTCCCCACTTTGTGCCTCTCTCATTTGATGTTGTGTTGAAATGTATTTGGTTTTTAACCAGGCAAGAGAGAGGAAGCAAAGCCGCTGTGTCTGTAGTCTCTTGCTCATATGCACAGAAAGAAATTAGAATGATCAGAGAAAAGTTGAAACATCGGCATTGGCAGAGGTCTCCAAAGACCTGGGACGATCAGACGTGAGCTCTGCAGCCAGCGAGGCCGGTTGGGAAGCCATCCCATGGAAGTCTCCTGTGGGACTGTCCAGGGCTGGTACAGGAGGCTTAGATGGGAATATCATGGTCTGTTGTGCACACAAATGAACAGGCAGTTGCTAAACCAATATTTACTCGGTGTGTTGCAAAGAGCTTTCAATAAGCGGATGGCAGTAACTGCTACGGATCAGAGGAAATAGCCTGTTAGGGCCCATTCCCTGCAGCATTCCTGGAACATGGAGCTGGGAGGGATCAGTACCTGAATGCAGACAAGGCGTAGACCAGTAATCAGGGAAATCAAACAGGATTTGCTGTGCACTTTCCCTGGATCACATTCTGCAGGGGCCCCTCCAGAAGAGGCAGAGATTTTACCTGTTGAAATATCCCATTTCTCAGAAAACAAGTGGATGACATCTATCATCAATTATATAAATGTAACCATTTATTACAGTGGTAATAATATATAATGCTTTTTCTTTTAATTCCACCTTCAATTACCTGTAATTTCACCAGGCTTATTTTCCAAACTCCATCTTCTCTTTTTCCAAGCTGATTTATCTTTTGAAATCACAGCCACCATCTAACTGATGCCATAATTCACTCTGATGAGTGAGGCACATACAGGTGAAAAAATATTGGCACAATACACAGTCACAGCCATCATAATAAATCATGGTAAATTAGCAGAGAGGACTAATTTTAAACCTTTTAGCATAAAAATTGAGATGAGATGCAAGTGGAAAACAAGAGCTCAAATCCAGGATGGATGGAGCTCTGAGCAACCTGCTCTAGTGGGAGGTGTCCCTGCCCATGGCAGGGGGTTGGAATGAGATGATCTTTAAGGTCCCTTCCAATCCAAACCATCCTGTGACTCTGTGAAACTCCTTGGGCAATTCTGAAACACAGAGTTGTAAATAAGACCCTCTCCACACCAGCAAGAGTATATAAATAACACTGGCTGCACTTGAAACAAAGGCATTTATAAGGAGGAACTATATGCAGCTATAAAGCAATTCAAGAAATTGATCCACACAGAACTAGGCACATAATTTAAAAAGATGCTAAAATTCACCTGCAGGCTGATACCAGGATCATTAAGAGAGCTCCCCATGATGAACTGCATTTAGTGTGAATTGTCCTGGAGGTGTTGGACCCTCAAGGTCCCCAGTGCTTGTGTTTCAATTCCAGAGCGCTCTCATGCTTAAGAGTGTTTCTGGACACCTGCCAGGGTTTTGCATATATTAGATGACTCCAGAGAGAGCAAGGACATGAACCTGACAATGCAGTGGATCATGTACATTTAATCCTGGAGGTGTTCAGTGCCATCGACACTCCCAGGCTGCAGGTCGGGGGAGATCCTTTGTTTCAGAATGGACCAAGAAAGGAATGCACTGTGGGGACACAGCTTCTGTAGCTGGGATCCATGGGAAAGAGTCTGCTTCAAACCACTGCTGTTTCATTAGAAACACAGTTCTGAAGGGGTTTCTCATAAAGTGCCTCAATTTTGGCTGTGCCACTCAGCAAAGCAAGACTGGTACCAATGTTTACAAACACACTACTTATTCTTCCCCAAACACAGTTACTCTATGGTGTGATAAGGACAAGATCAAAATGCACAAGTCCTGAGAAATTCCCATGGTATTTTTTTTTACTTAAAACCCAAGTGCATTTGTAATTTTTGGTCTACAATCCGTGCAGAAAGACAAATAGGGAAGGTTTGAAGCCTGACTGTTGCTCGAGGACTCAAATCTGCAAGGTTGTAAGAGGCATTTATGAGAAGTGGTTTTTCATGAGCTTGGTAATTTGCAGTTTGTTACAAAGACATAAACTCATTTCTGACTAAATTGTAGTCTAAGTCATGCTCCTCAGGGAACGTCTGACTAAAAGGTGATGTTAAAGTAATTTCCATAACATCAAACTATGCGACAAATTAAAAACTTCACAGAGGAGAAAAGTGGGAGAAAGGAGCAGGAGATGAGATGGAACAAATTTCTTCATGGGGGAGAACTTGGATATTGCTCTGAAAGCTGCAGTGCTAAAGCTGCTTTATAACAAGCACAGCATTTGATTTTCAGCTGTTTGACAGTGACTGACTTCACTCTTTGAAATCATTTTCAAACCATCCAGATGCTCTGCAAAGCCTCCTCCAAGGAGCAGAACTCCTGGCAGGCAGAACCCAGCACAGCTGCTGTGGATTGGGAGTTTCACTGCACTGGGATCTGGCCCCCAAAGTTATCTCGTAATAAGCAAGATGAAAAGCAAATCTCACCTCCTAAGGAAAGGATTGGATCTGCAAGTACTCCAGCAACCATATCAGCTCCCTGCAGTGATGGGATATTCCGAGGGAAGACACCATTTGATACTCTGCAACATTCCTCTTATGGAGAACTAGCAGATCACACAAACAAGGAAACTACAGCAGTGAAGAAAACCTGTACCTGCCACAGAGAGACCTGACTTAGAATCCCAGAATAGTTTGGATTGGAAGGGACCTTAAAGCTCACCTTGTTCCACCCCCTGCCATGGGCAGGGACACCTCCCACCAGCCTGGGTTGCTCCAAGCCCTGTCCAACCCCAGCCTTGGACACTTCCAGGGATGGGGCAGCCACAGCTTCTCTGGGCACCCTGTGCCAGGGTCTGCCCACCCTCCCAGGGAACAATCTATTCCCAAAATCTCATCTAAACCTGCCCTCTCTGAGTTTAAAGCCATTCGCCTTGTCCTGTCCCTCCATGCCTTGTCTCAAGTCCCTCTCCAGCTCTCCTGGAGCCCCTTTAGGCACTGCAAGGGGCTCTCAGGTCTCCCTGGAGCCTTCTCTCCTCCAGGTGAACCCCCTCCAGCTCTCCCAGCCTGGCTCCAGAGCAGAGGAGCTCCAGCCCTTGGAGCATCTCTGGGGCCTCCTCTGGAGTCACTCCAGCAGCTCCAGGTCCCTCTGATGTGAGGGGACCCAGAGCTGGAGGCAGCACTGCAGGTGGGATGTCCCTGAGCAGAGCAGAGGGGCACAATCCTCCTTCGCCCTCCTGCCCACGCTGCTTTTGACTTGAGGAGGAAAAAGAAAAGATTGTCAACCCTGAAATTTCAAATCAGGACATTTATCTAGGCAGTTGCACCAACTGCAGCACGGAGATCCCATCTTATTAACAGTCCCTATGTGGCAGGTCTTTACGTTTTAATATTTTAATGTCACTGCTGTGACTGGCTTCCTTAATGAGACAGAAAGTGGTTTGTTATGAGAGACTGAAAGACCTCAATGTGCACAGCTTGGGTGTGTGACAAATAAGGGGGTGACAAAGTGTGGGAGTCACTGAAGGCAGCCAACATCAATAGAAAAAAATCCCTGTTTAGTGTGGTACAGTGATTACAAATGTGAGGAATGGTCTGCAGCAAGGATGAGGGCAATTTATCCTGAATATTAAAAAAAGCTGGAGCAGTGAGACTGAATTCATGTTCTGTGCTGCCAAGGGAATGGACTAAATGACATGAGAGAGTTTCTTTTCCTCCTGTAATTTCCATTAGCTTATGATTCAGTGATAAATTCCCTTCCTACCTTTGCATTTCATTCCGGTCATGCACAGGTACAGCACAAGAACAAACCTCTAAAGCCAGTGGGTTGAAACCTCTGATGCTGCAAGCAATAGAATATAAAGTCTTCGCAAAAATTTAATAATCTCTCACTTTGCTCAAATGCCAATTGGATATTTTCTTGTTGTTTGGTAGTTGGTATTTTCCTCCTACAGTTCCCACTGGAGCTGTACTAAGAGGAGCTGTGCTAATGAGAACTGCACACCTAAATTATTCAAGGCCAATTTATATTTATCTATATAATTGTGCCAGTACTGTACTTTCACCTGACTACATTTTCCCCACACCTTTTATTACCCTAAAATATAGATGAATGCCACCACAACCTCCCTCAGCCTAGGAAAGACTTACCAACAAACCTCTTGTTTTACAATAAAAGAAAAAAAAAAAAGAAAGAAAGAAAAAAAGGGCAAGAAAATAACTCCAGTTTGTCTTCTGCTGCTCACCAATCTAAAATTATATTTACCAAGGAGCCAAATCAGCTTTATTGGGAGTTATACCCCTGCCACAAGTTCTTAAAGATCCCCAAATTATCTTATTGTCCTATTTAAAAAAAAATCTGTAGTTTTTAATAATCAGCAGAAAAAAACATTCAAATAATAATTCTTGTCAGGCTTTAAATAAATAGAGAGAGCTGTGAAGTTGGCACAAATGTGTTCAGACACAGAAGAGCAGTGCTGATCTCACCATAAATATCCCGTGCCCACATGTAAGAATGGTGCAATACGGTGAGTATTTGACAAAACAAATAAGAGGCACAAGTATAATTGGAACTTTAGGGAGAACTGATAGTTCTGGAGCCTTCACTGCCCTTCAGGGATGGGTTTGTTCCACTGTAAGGAATAAAGCATGTATGCCACTACTGGCCATCACCTACACTGTAATGACAAGAGGGAATTTCACCTTTGCTTAGCTCAGAAAGGGTCATCCCAACCCTCTTCAGTTCCCTGGGGAATGCACAGTGGTTATTGCTTTTTCTGGGGCAAACTCACTCTGCACAAACTCCAAAAGGTTTAAATGAACTCCAGTTCTAATGAAAGGGGTTGGGTTTTCTTTGGAGCTGCGGACACCTGAGACCACAAACTTATTTCAGATGATCCATGACCAGCTCTTGGATGGGAACCATTTTTGGTTGCTGGGCTCGAGCTGATCCAGTGAAATTGGCTGGAAGCTTCTGTATCTTCTCAGTGATCTCCTGAGGATTGTCCTACAGAAAAGGTTTCATCTCCATTTCTGCAGTTATCCTTTACCAGCAGTTTCTGCATGTACTTACCTTGGGCAGGGGGAAAGGAGAGGGAATGTGGGGAATGAAGTCAGGAACGCAATCCCATCTCTCCAGGAAAAATCCCTGTCTCTACTAGCAAATGTTGACTCATTCTTCTGTTAAATAAAAATGAGAAATAAAGTGACATTCAGCTTCATAATTCTGGTTGGAAAAATCACAGCTAATTCCTGTATTAACTTTATTTTCCTGTTGCTGTTTCTGCCAGTCTGTTTTTACATTATCATGATAGGCTGGACTGCAAATGATATATTGATATTTGAAGAGTAACTTATTTCACTCGTTGAGTGAATGTAAATACACCCTGATTTTCTAAGGTGCTTTGCCAGTGGGACAGTAAGAGCACAGACAGAAAAACTCATGTTGTGCCTTGCTGGCTGAAAATTGAAACCCAAAAGAAACAAACCAAAAAAGTCACTTTTCTCATCATGATGTATAAAAAGTCTTCAAGCTGAATCATGACTTTTCTTCTACCAGAGATGTATTAATTCAGACTTAGAAAAATAAAAATCAATGCCTAAAAGTTAAATTTCTAAATATAGCATTTTTTAAAGAGGGTATAAAGGGAATTGCTGCTGTCTTGCACTCCTTTATTTCACCATACCAAGGGAGTTTCTATTCTCCAGGTGCTGAAGCCTTTGCTCCAATAGGACCTCCAACCCCATCTCTGCCTTCCTGCAGCCAACTTAGTCCCTTGGGAAGTAAGAAAAGCCCAAACATCCCCCCTGCCCTACACAAGCACACCAAAACAAATAAAAATTAAACTGCAGTAGAGCAAGGGAAGAAGCCAATTCCTGGCCCCAGCCAGTGAGCAGCAAAGGCACGGGATGGGGCCAGAGCAAATGTTTCCAGTGGCTCTGTGGCCTTTAAAGCTCTTCCCTCAGGTCTAGATAAGCCCCAGGTATTTATAGACTTGAACTCATTTCCTGTCCTGGCTCTGTGCTGAGTTACACAATGTTTCCCAAGGACTCACATTCCACCTGAAGGCAATTGAGGTTCCTTTTCCCTGTAAGCAGAACACACAACTGAGGAAACCCTAAACTGGAGGAAACCCCAGTGACAGTGGCCAACACAGCTGGAGTTATACAGTCACAGCAACTCCATCATACAACCTTATCAGCCTCCAGCTGAAACAATTCTCTTCTTATCTACCCCAAATATTGAACTAGAGATTTATAATCTCTTCTGACCCTGAATAGATTTTGAACAAGCCAAACCTTTAATCTCTCATCATGAAAAGATTAATCAATTCCCTTGATCTTCTTAACCACGTCTCCGGTTTCGATTCCACTCAGGACAATCCTGTTGACCAGAGGGATCCAGAACCACACAGGCACTTTTCCACCTCATCTTACCACTGCCCACTATAGTTATAAAATACTTCCCTGACTCTACAAGTTTTGAGGATGCTTCATCTACTTTGCTTCAGGAGATTAATCATGGGATGCTTTTTCATGGTTCTCCCACTGGTGACCACAACCATTCTTCTATCAGTACCCCTGAGGTGTTGTGTGTGTAACCAAAGTGCCTGGACGATCTGAGATACGGAAAATAATCTGCCACTCTTCCAGCCCAGGACTCTCAGAGTCTCATCTCGAGGTGTACCATGGTCAGGCTGCTTAGAAGTGCCTGTAGTAAAGAGAAAAAGTAATTTGTAACTGCTATGTGCATGCTACATTAGAAGAGTATTAGGACAATGATTTCCCAAGATATGCCCCATAGTTTTATTTTTTATTTTCCATAGACATGATATTTAAGCCTTGCTTAGGCAAAAGCAAACAATTTGGCACATTGCAAGCACATATTGGCACAGGGTGCCCAGAGAGGCTGTGCCTGCCCCATCCCTGGAAGTGTCCAAGGCCAGCTTGGACAGGGGTAGTGGAAGGTTTAAGGTCCCTTCCAACCCAAACCATTTTAGGATTCTATATTTAACCACAATGACTGTGCCACTGCTCTGGTCCATGGGAGGAAGGACACAGGCAGCAGCCATAGGTGCCTGCAAGGTGTCCAAATGCCATCATGGCCCTGAGAGCAGCACAGAGAGCAGGGAACAGGGTTGGTCCCACCTGGCACCTCTGCAGAAGCTGCAGTGAGGAACAAGCAGTTCAAGGTACCTGAGCATTTTCCTGCTACAGGAATAGACAGTTCAATGAAATAGTAAATATATTCATATTCCACACAACCATTTCTCACAAATTATGACTATTCTCCTCCAGTATTTGCTTCTCTAATTTTCTTCTGGCAATATAATCCACGCAGAAAACTATCTGAGCTGTTTAGCTAAAAAGGTACTGACTCAATTCTGAAATATTTCAAGGATACCATGTAGTTTTGGAGTGTTCCCACACTGTAAGTGGTTTGCCTCTGCTCACATTAAAATGTTTCTCACTGTAAAATGTGACAGACTCACTGCCTGCAAATCTTTCCTCTATGCTTGGGAAATTTTATTATTATTACAGTCATGCAGCTGAACTTGGGGCCCTGTTGTGTGCAGTCCTCAACTAATGACCAGGGAACTGAGGCACAGAGAAACCCAACAGGATGGTGGAGGTCAGATAAAGGTTAAAACAGCTGGAACCAGCACTGCTGTTTGGGACAAGGCCACCCTTGTGTTCTGCCAGTGCATGATTAAAAGATATGAAAGGGATTGTATATTTATTTCTAAAGTGCCCCACTGATGGTGATCCTGATGTGGGCATCGAACTCTGGAGGACAGAGGAGCGATTTTTCACAATAAGGGACCTCCAATAGTGAGCCATGAAAAAAGGAAACTGAGTCCTCTCTCAAAGTGCAAATTACAAAATTATTTGACACACTGGCAAATTATTATACACTGGCAAAAAGTTGATACAGTTTGGATCCTCCCTTCTATAGTGTTAGCAAAACAAAGATATAGCTTTATTAACTACAGGCTAGAAAGGAATTGTTGTGGAGAATCAACAGCAAGTTACCTTCACATTAAGCCAGTGCAGATTTCCCTACACATCAACACTTTCCTACAGGAACAGCTTCCAACTCTGCCACATCTGGAAATTTTTTAATATCAACAATGGCAGCCCTCAGGAATAATGTTCCAGTGTCACACTTTGTGTCAGGAAAATTTCAAACCTTATTTTAATACTTGATTATGGTATTTCAAACACTGTCTTTCTAGATTTCAAGTTCCATTTCCAATAGCATGAATTCTCTTGCCCAATTTTAAGTTATTTCAATGATATCTATCAGTAGAAAAGCAGCTTTTTAGCACAGAGACTGAAATACAGAGAATTGTAGTGTCTCATCCGTGAGAGATGTAGGTGGTGTGTTGGCTTTTCCAACTCTAATAGCTCAGGGATAAAATTCATGCAAAATGATCTCTTTGGTTTCTGCTGCTAATTCAGCTACAAAATTCTGAGCTGTGGAACAGCTTTTACAACTCCTTTGCTCCATGGGAAGGAGAGATTTCAGCAAAGCAGTGACAGCCTTGCAGTGAGAAGAGCAGCAATGTCATCCCAATGAGCAGCAAGTTTATACAATATATAGAACCAAAAATCTTATCCAACTTCCACTGGTGAGTGTCCACAAATTTGGGAATTCAGGTGAAAACACCTTTAGACATGATTTGAAGCTATAACCATCATCCCCTGAGCCCCCACCAAAAAACCCCACAAGACCAACATTCACCATTTCATGTGATTTTCAGAGGGCGAGACAATAAATGTAAAGTCCATGTTTTTCACTCATTTCTACCACATCATTCTCCTCCAAACAGCTTTTGGAAATAGAGAGTAACAAGTTTTGCCTGCAGGGCCCACAAGTAGCAGAAGGTACAGGTTTTGAATTAGCTTTTAAGAAGTCAGAAAACCCCCAAAGCTGCCAGCTGGTAAAATTTAGTTCCAGGTCCTCAATTCAGCAAGACAACCAATCCAGAGATGAACAGAAGCAGCAGCAGTTCACAGCTGAACCATTCCCCTAGTAAAATCCATTTACTTTGGGCATTTTTGTTGATGAACTTTTCCACTTGTTCCCCAAGTTAGGTTTGAAGGACAGTGACTAATAGCTCGGAGAGGAGCTGAAATTGGAGCTGAGAGTCTGAGCACGGACCGCGGCCCAGCGAGGGCTGCTGTGAAAATAAATGGCAGTGTGGAGGTGTTCCTTGGGCAAACCAAGCCCATCCCTTTCCAGCAGCCTCAAGGGCTGCAGGAGAACAGTTTGGAACCAAAGAAAAAGTCTGGGCTGGAAGCTGTGCCCCTGAGCTATGGCTGTGGGCAGAGCAGGGACCCAGGTGACTTCAGGTGCTGCCTCTAAACCCCAGAGCTTTCCTGAGGGACAGATTTGCAGCCTGTAGAAATAAAGGATGATTTTGTACCCAAAAATCGTTACATAAAGAGGCAGCAAGGTTTGCACCTGATTCTTCTCTCCCATTTAGAATTGCAGCCTACACGAGGTGGAGGACGGTGTGGGAACTGCTCCTTTTGGTTCAAGAATGGGGTAAACACGGTTTCCAAAGCTCAGACTGGGGGCTGCTGGTTTTGTCCCCAGTGAAGAAGAACAAGGACACCGAGCACGTCCCACCGGGCTCCATGTCCTTGCAGATGAAGCCCTGGGACAAGGTTACACATCACACCTGACACCTCAGGAAATGAGAATTGGCCAAATGGCAGGTTTGATCCCTAATTATTCCTGTGTGTCAGCCTTGCTGTTTAATTTCTGTCTAACAGACACAATTACAACAGGTGTTTTTGCACCTCAGCTATATTTTTCTTATTCATTACTCTACTAATGCAAGTTGCTTCCTTATATTGACAGGGAATTACAGAAGCATTATTGCATGTTCATGAGAAAAAGCTCCAGATAGCAAGAGGTCAACAGGTTGAGCTTCACTTACTTTGGCATTGTCAGCAGTTGGTATTGCTGGTACTTCATGATAAAAAGTTCTCTCCTCATGCTGGGAGGAAGCAAAACCATACTTAGTTTTTATGTCTTGGTAATGCAGACATTTGTTTTTGAAAAAGACAGCTCAGTTCTCATTCAGATAAAAATATTTACTTACACAAGGCTTTACAATTAAATGTTTGCTTTGGGTTTTATATTTAAAGTCATGTCAAAAATGCAGGTAAAACTCAGCTTTAATTACATTTTCTTTTCCCCTTAAACCTTGTAATTCTTATAGAATAGATGGGATTTTTTTTCTCCCACTACTTACAGCAACGAAGGCAAGAGAAACTTGCACTGAATTGGAGTTTGAGAAGACCCCAATCAGGACAACAGCTCCCTAAATACTAGGGCTGGGCTAAAAGGATCACAGGGGAATTTCACTTAGATATAGCTATTTCAGGACTGTCTGGATCCAGGGGAAAGTTACACACAGGATTGAGTGGAGTCCCCACCCCTGGAGGTGTCCAAGGAATGACTGGCCACAACCCTCCGTGCCCTGGGCTGGGGGACAAGGTGGGCATCGGGCACAGGTTGGACTCGATGGGCTGGGAGGGCTTTTCCAACCTTAATGATTCTTTGATTCTCTGAGTTTTGCTTCACCCCCTTCAAGGGCAGTGTTTATTACCCTTACTGTCTTACAACCTCGACAGGAATTTGTGATGCCCCTTTCCAAACCACTTAAGAAGATGCTCTTTGTCACTCACTAAGCAGATTTAGAAAACCACACAAGATTATTAATATCACACGGCTATGCAAACAGCAGGGAAAAAATGGTTAACACATTTTCCTTGATAAGCAAGGCAAAATCCTTCCAATTAACATTTTAATTAGGAAATTCACTCACCATGAAAGTTTCTGCATTTTCTTAAAGGTTGTAACTCAGCCTCCTTCTAAATTCTTTCACTGTGGCTCTATCAGAGATCAGATACCCAGCAGCAAGAAGGGAGACTAAGTGAATTATACTTGGAGCTCATACTTTATTCTCTTTACTTGAAAACTGCAGGCACTCAGCCTTCTATTTCACCCATCACTTGTCCTTGGAGACGAAGGCAGCTTTGGGGGAAAAAAAGCAATTACCTCCTGTGAAGTCTAGTAGTTACAATTATGAAATAATAAAATGTCAAAGACATGTCTAATTTAGATATAGGGGTTTCAACTTTTTAGTTTAGTGAAATACTACAAAATAGTCTCTAAAATGATTCTATCCATCATGTATAATCACTCCTTTGACTGCGATACCAAATGCAAATTCACAACTGTTTATACAGCAGATGAGCGTGCATGAGAAATCAGCAATTGAAAATCTATTTTGCTTACCTTGTCACCAATAATGGAATTACAGCACTAAAAAACACTTTTCCTTCCTGAATACACTGAGTAAGTCGAACACTTTTGTCTCTAGGGTGAGAAAAATTTATCTTCCCTTTCTCTTGCTTCTTGGAAGAATTTAACATCTCCTCTTGGTGCCCGTAAGTGTCACTGACAGGCTTTAGAAAACCACCCCAACCTCCCTCCATGGTCACCTTTGGTTTCTGCTGAAAAAAGGAATCTTTATGATTTATAAATTTTTAATAGCAACAGCAAAGTGTAGCCAAACTTTTAACTGGAATTGCCTGAGCAATCTCATCTTTACCCAACAACACACGTTATCTGGAATGGTTGATTCCTAACTGCAAATTCTTACTGCCAGGTGAAGCCTCCCTGAACTTTCCACGGGGATAAGAAGCACTGCAAGGTGGCAGAAAGAGGGAAGAGATGAAACCCTTCATCACATAACCACATACTCTGATAGTGCTCAGGTGTCACCACAGCCCCAGCTCTTCAGTGAGTGCAATGCAGACACAGAATCCTGCACCTCAAATGGTGCTGAGCTGCACTCCTGACCTTTAGAAAGAACATTAAAACCCCCATGTGCTTGCACAGATCTCACAGAAACAGCTGTGGAGACCTGGAACATATGTGAAATTGGACGAGAGGTCACAGGTGATCACCCAGGAATGAATCCTGGTGTTCTGCCCTGCAGTACATGACAATGTGCCGCCCCAGCCCCTGCCTGGATGGGGGGGGAGGAGAAGGTGCAAAATAAGAAGTCACGGAGGAAATGCTGATGCCATCCAGCAAGTAACTGCTACAGGTCGTACTTGGTGAGAAGAACCCCCTCCCCTGCCTTGGAGACACCAGCACCAGTGAGTTTGGTCACAAAATTCAAGCTTGTGTTACGAACACAAGGAGAAATTCTTTTGCCAATTTAGCATTGCCCAATACTTCGCTCTTTTCAGAAGTCCAAAACCTTGGGATTGGGTGTCTTTAAGAAGTGAAGCCCATGGTGGTGATACAATTCATCTCATGACTCAGTGAAGAAGAGGGGAAAAGAACTATTGGTCATGGACAAGGTTAGTGAATTCTTCATCATAAATTAAATTCATGCAGCATATTAAACTTCAGTATTTGAAGGGTCTTTTTATTCCTTCAGACTGTTCTAAAATGACATCGAACAGGAGGAATGAGGACAAAGAATTTGGCTTTGCAATAGAGCTGGACAGATTTAGGGCCAGCATTATACAGCACTTCTTAATTTCGGTCACAAAAAAACCCCAGATGACCCAGGAGCATCTTTTCACTCCTATTTTTTAGCACTAATTCTGCTGTTAGTCCTGAAGCACATTCCCCACCGGTCTCTTTTAAAAAGTCACATCTGCTCAGATGAGTGTGAGGAAAACCAAAACAGGGGAGTGAAAAACGACGAAGGGAATAACTGCCCTGAATCATCATGCAAAGTTCAGAGTTTCCACAGCTCCCAGTCCAAACTGCCTGCAATTCCTTTCCCAGAAGGCACTGGTTAGTCCTGTGGGAAGATGTGGCAGGCTGGGCATGGCAAAGCCAGACTGCCAGGCAGGACAGCCCGTGGCTCCTCCAAAGGCAGGTGACAATCACTGCTGTACCCAATGCAGTCATTAGGATTGCACACGCTGTTGCATTTATTTGATTTCCCCTTCAGACTGGAATAATCTAAAGCTCAGATTTGTGGCAGGTCTATCTTGATCACCTTCTTTTCATTCCCCACCCAGCTCAGAGAGCAGTGTGTGTAAAATGATTAGGTAACACCTGCAGAACAAGGCATGTCCTCCCCTGGCACCCAGGGCAAGATCTGAGAACATTAAGAAGGAACCCTTCAGTGGTAATCTAGCTAAGATCGTGTCCAAAGATAAAGCTTAATCAAGACTGATCCTATCTCATCCTCCTGTCTGGATACATGGAAGTTGTGACACCAGAACACTGGGATATCACATACTCACCACTCCAGATACACCTTGCACTGAGCTGGCACCTGGCACCTCTTACACTCTGGTACACAAATCTTTGCATTAAAACAAGCTTCTAACCAGAAATAAGTCAATTTGAGCTTTTCTTCATTTCTTTACAGGCTGAGGAAAATCAAAAAAAGGGATTAAGACATTTCTTTGCTTCATTAACAAATATACAAAGTTTTATTTTGTTTATTAGATTGGTTTTCTGTATGTTAACATTATCATATCAGGTATAACCCACATTCACAGCAGAAATTTTCTAAGAGCATTTTGCAACACTAACTGCTGTATCAGAAATCCTTAAGAGAAACTTATCTTTAGCTACTCAGGTAACTTGAATAATAAAGTGCAAAACCACAATAAAATTTGACAGACATATGTCCCAGCTCATATTCAGTGGAAAATAGAGGTTTATAAGACCACTAGATATGGATTCACTGCACACAACAGAAGAGTGTGACCTGAAGACACCAGTTTTCAAGTTTTCCCATTACCAGACATTGATTACAATGAATAATTTTCCATTAATTTTAAGGTAACATAAAGAAATCACAACGAGGTTATAAATAAAACAAAACACATTGGCCAGACTACCTGAAGCCTAGCCCTGTATTTGGTACCTTTTACCAGTAAAGGTTTAGGGAAGAACTGATTAACAGGAACAGTTCATTTCTCGATGAAAAAGCCTCTGATTTTACAAGGAATCAATTAAAAGGACATAACACAGCATCTTGTTTGGGACCCGCGTCATAACTGGGTTTTGAATTTATTTTTATGACACCCATAAACATGCTATCTTTCAACTAATGATTACCAACACTTGCTACTGTCCTCTCAATCCAAGAAAACAGAGAAATGTCAGAATATTAGGAGAATTAAGTCCAATTTAGAAAATATAACCCAGGTTTTTGTGTCTCTTTCTCCTGACAGCTACTGCTGCAGCGTCCCCAGAACCAAACACTCTCCAAGACAAATGAAGTATCACAAACTCAGGTACCTTTCCCTCCCTTTTACCTGACTAATTAGTCTTCATGAAGCCCTTTGGAGCTATGACTTAAGTGAACATCATCCACAAGGAAGACTACTCAACCTTTTTACTTACAGAATGCAGAGATGCAAATTAACTATTACTCTGATTTAGTCAGACTGCTGACACTGCTGCTCTCCTACCACTCTCCAAAAACTGACAGTTCAGCAGGGCAAGCTTTAACAAATAACAAAAAGCTTTAACTATAAATTGTTAATAGTTGCACCCCTTTGTCACGTTACTACGCCCAATTTGCTAATGACACAAAACACCACTGCCAGAACAGCCAACAGGCTGACCAGCAAAGCTTTAAGGACCATGTCCTGTTCATAGCTTCACGTGTAACCAGCAATTTCACAACATACATTCCCAAGAACTCATTTGTACACAATATTCTCCTTCACATCGTTCTGTTTCACTACAGTCAGTGCTCTCAGCAAGGAAACAATTCCATGCCCAGACAGACAGTAGAACATCCAGTGCTTTTTTTGGGAGGACTGCAGGTTGCATTTCCCTCCTCTCTGATGAGTGAAGCAGATAACCAAATTCAAGGACCCAGCTGTTGTACTCTGGATAAGGCACTTGCCCCAAATGAGCAATACAGCACCAGGCCAGTGTGCAAGGAAAGTCTGGATGTACCTTTTCTTCAGCATTTACACCTCAAAAAGGAGTATTTCTGTAGCAATTGTGCTCTTTCAGCCTGGAGTGATCCTCCTGCAGCTTTATAAACTGCCTCACATTCTTCCCTAAACTTAACTAGTCATGGCCCCAGATTTTGAAAACTTTCAGAGGTTTATTCTATTTCAAAACAAACTCAAGGTGCACTTCAAAGGGGCATGTGAGAGATTCATTAAACTTGTGAACTATTACCATGGAGTCACAAGGATAAAATCCATCCACCAGCAGCTCTTACCCCTCTACACAGCCAAGGTTTGTCAATGGAGGTCTCACATGATTTCAGTCCCTGAAAAACAAAAGTTGCCTTATGGCATGCATAGTAGAGATATCACTAGTGCTACCTGGGAGAGTTCCAGCTTCTCTCCTCCTCCCTCCCAAAGGCTATCAATTAAAACCCAGTCATCTTCATAGTTGAAATTCAACCTTTGCTGCAAACTCAGCTGCATATATTTAAAATAATCCTCTGCTCCAAACCTTAGAATAGTCTAGGAGTAAAACTCACCACCGAGAAAAGATTAAGAAAGAAGTGAGATTTAGTTTCTATCAAAAACAAAAGCACATCTCACTTCTGGGTTTATTTAATACTTTATCAAAGACATTTTAATATCATTATTCTGGTATTCTGGTCTAGATCACAGCCAAAATCTCAGCTTTAAGGAAAACCCCTCATTTTACACTGATTTGAACTCCCAGTAGCTTTAAGCACCCAAATAATTTTAATTTTTTTGTATTTAATGAATGTTCTGCAGTTCTAGAAAGATGAGCTATGCACATTTTTTCACATACAAAAAGACAGTCTAACAGATGTAAACTATTTATTGAATATTTGCCACCAATATTGTTAAATACATAATCTTGCAGTTTTCCCGCTTTCAAGTTAAAATGTCAGAAACAGAACACCAAATATTTACAATTCTTATAAGGAATGTTACATAATGACACATTAAGGCGTAAATTCTTTTGGCTTATAATTCTGAAAAGAATGATAATAGCAAAAAGTGATGCAAAATCTTCCTTGTGAGATTATGATTAAGCTACAATGTTTTACAAAAATATGGTGTAAGATGGCAATAATCCCATTCAAAATCCTGCATTAGGCCCCTCGAGAGGGGCTGATAATTTATACAGTCAAAACTTTAAAATTTACATATAAAGGTACCCTATCCACCATTGAAAAGTACAACTCTCAACATATACAGTTTTCAGGCCACAGTTTTGAAGGTCTGGAGTATCAAGTTGGTTTGATGAATTAGTCGGTTGGCACTTATGAACACATTTATTGCCCTGTGAAAAGAGAAAGAGACTGCTTCAGATGTTTTTAGAAACATAGCATTCCATAAATCCAGCATTATTGGCATCCAGGCTCGGAATATCGGAGGTATATTGATGTTCTCCCCTGCAGTGATGTACCTGGAGCTCACTGCTGGCAGCCAGCCTCATTTGCACAGCTAAGCCTACAAAGGCTGGGCTTATTTGGCAGGAACTTAAAAGCATTTGACTCTCAATCATCACTGCCATCTCAACTGTTCAGTTCTGAGGTTTAGCTAACTAAGAAAAAAAGTGGGGCAGATGCTTGGGGGGGTGGAAATGGATGATCTTTCAGGTCCCTTCCAACCCCAGACATTCCTGGACCCTGTGACTATTGACCACGTGTTCTTTTCAAAGCTGAGCAATTCACCCCTCAGTAATTTCAGAACTGGCAACTTTTTCCTCTAGAAATACTTATCATGCACACAAGTGGAAGCAAATCACAATTTTAGTTATCTTTATAAGCAAGGTGTGTTTTTGAGCTCAGTAATGACATCTGTGAGCATGACTGTTCTGTTTGGTGCTGTTACCTCCTGCTGGGAGCAGGGATCCACTCACCATGCGGTTCAGACAGATTTAAATTACTCCTGATCCCACAAGGATTTATATAAATACAAGCCTTAACTGGGATTTCTTACAACATTGCAAATAACTAACACAGTCTTGGTTTATGCCCACAATTTGTAGTGCTTCTGTCCCTTAATCATAAAGTACTGAGGTTTAAATTGATCATTTTGGTATCATAACCAAATTTAGCCCCACTTTCAGCAAGAAAAGAAAACCAGAATGCTTTGATTGAAGCCAGATAATAATCCCAGCTGGTCTCAAGACTTCCCTCTCCTTTAGTAATGCACCATCTCCTGGGTGTTCTTAGTCTTTGCCAAGCTCAACAAGAGCTGACAAGAAAGTTAGTTCTCATTTTTAGAACTGTAGCACTGACACTTTGGCACTGTCCAAATCTGAGGGGCACACACTCATCTTCCAAAACAATCCCCACAGTGAATTATACAGGAACACAGACTTCAAAAGACAAGGGGAAGACCTGGAAAAAGCCTCAGTTTGAAGGCTAAAATGTTCAAATAGAAAAAGATTCAGTTGAGGAATTCCAAGTACTGCAAAGCACTACAAAAGCCAATAACAATGTAAATCCAAGAGAACACTGCGCACATGTTTAGTGGTTGCAAATGATACTTCAAATAGGTAGATCACTCTTTTTCAATAAAGAATTCATAATTTCTTTGTCCTTGCATACATACTGAGAAAAATCACACAGGGCCACAAATTTAACTTCACATGTTCAGACTGAAAACTGACACTGAATGTGGGTGTTGTTTTGTGGTGCATTTAACCAACTTCCCTTTCCCCAAAGGCGTTACAAAAGAAACAGTCTTTTTAAGGAGCCATGATAATCAGAGGATACAAGGGAGGAAAAACTTATGCAAGTCCTGAAGAAGGTAGTAGCCTACACCCCAAAGTTTATCTTATTTTCCCATTAGTCACCAAGGCCTTTCATTAGGTAAACTGGTAGTACAAAACCATACTTACTTTCCATCTTTAAAATAGGTTTTCAGAGTATCACTGAAACTTTTGGAGTATTTTACAAACTCTTTCTTTTGGTGCTCAAGTGCCTAAGAAAACAAAAACACCAGGAGCAGAGTCTTAGTCCACATATTGTTGGGTACAGTGAGAATCTGGAGGTTAAACAGATCAGAAAACTGGCCAATATTACATTTGGGATGGCATTGTGAGGCTTTTTTTTTAAGGACAGATGAAGAGAAATCGTTTTCTTTTTACAAAACTGCCCAGACCTATCATAGAACAATTTTGTTGTTAACTCATTATGTCATTGATCAGTCAAGCTGTCCTATTTCTCCTTTGAAATGCCTCCTTCTTAGACTATTACAAATATTGCAGGGGAAGAGTTGCTGCACGTACCCGCCGGTTCTGGTACTGGTATTTCTTGAAGACATTATTTACTGTGTCCAGAAGCTCCTTTATTGCACTTGCAATGTCCCTGTTTGGCAAGAAAAAGATAATTATAATACCCTTAAGTGATCCCATTTAAATGTTGGAATTTAATCCCCTCCCAGGAAACAAACACTTCTTAAAACAGTCTCCACAGACTAAGTGTCAGACATGAGGTAGCAAGACCAAATGCAAAGAGCCGGAGCACTGCCTTGGGAATTCGGACTAGGAATCAGCAAGGTAAGTTTGCTCAAGTAAAATTCTAATCATTTATAAGTGGGGATCAGGCTCTTTTCCAATGGGAACAGTGGTGCAAGCATCTCCTCCAGCATTTGAACAGTCAGGCCTAAATAAAAAAAAGTTTGACCTCTCAGTCTACAGGAAATACAACACATGGTACTTACTTGATTGTCTGAAGAAACCTCACTCTGTCATTGATCTCATCAGGAATCTTACTCAGGATCTGTTTAAGTGCTCGTGCCTTTTCATTAAGATCTTGGAATTCAGGTTCTGGTCTTTCAATCATATACTCTAACAAAAAGAGCAGATTCAAACCCAGCATTAGTGTGTGCTCAAGTCTCCAGTGACAGCTGAAAACACTAAAATGCAGCAGGAGAGCCGTGGTGTATCTGAAGGTGAACAGCACAGAAACAGCCATGCCCAGAAAACTGCAGTGAGCACCCTCTGTATGAATCCAAACACAGTGCAACAATCTCCTCTATTACTGCAGGCTGGCAAAAGAGCCCATCTTACTTTATCTGAGACACTACGGATCAAATTCAGCATTAAAGGAACTTAAAGCCTACAGTATGTTCTTCCTCTCTCACAGTGTAACTATTGCTTTTAATTTGAAATGGGGAAAAAAGATGATGTTACGCTCCATATCTGCTTTTTCCTGGGTTGTTAGCAATGCAAAAGGTGAACTATACACCCATATAAACATAGTTCTAAACGTTCATTTTCTTTCTTTGGTTTTCAGGAAGATTTAACTTCTTCAAAAGAGGTATTTGAAAACTACAAATATTTTTCCACCATGCCGAAAAAAAACTATTAAGAAAAATAATCTCTTCTGAAAAAAAGGCAGAGAAATGCCTGCTCCTAGTTAACGGTGTGATTAAAACCACAGTTATTCAACAAGAGATTTATTACCTTCTACATCATCAGCTGCCATACGCAGAAGAGACTCTGTGAAGTTCACATCCACGCTTTTTTTCTCCAGAATTTTCATGATGATGTCCTGAGTAAGACCTGGATTTTCTTTTTCAGCCTGTATAGTAAAGAAAATTGTTATTCTTAATCGTGCAATACCTGAATATTGCAAGCACAAAGGCAGATTTTCATGTAACTTGCTTCAGATACTGCAGGAGTTTGCTAGAAACTTTAACAGTCTAATGGCTTTAGAGCAGTAGATTACACTGAAAACCATTTTTCCACTACAACATTCAATTTTTTGGGCTATGCCACTGATTTGATATAAATAACTTTTCCAATAAGCCTTTCCACTCATTTCAATTTGAATGAGAAAGTTCTTCATGGATTTCTATATCCTGTTATGTTTTCATAAACACTAAGCTTTGAGACAAAGATATTGTATCCTTTGGAATTTAATTCACTCAAACTCAGGTGCTACTCCCCCACCTTCCACATGACATTTTATAAATGTGCCTCTTATGAATCACATCATATGCTCAGACATCATCTTGGAATTGCTTTTTCAGAAAAGAACAGCTTTTGATTGATGATGTATCTAAGTAAAGCTTAGCTAGAGCTCAGCTAACATTGGAGGTGTTCACACTACCTGTGCTGCTCCCAAAAATCTGCACTGTGTGGAATAAGAATGAGGGTGTGTGGGTTTTTTAGCTGGCAATATCTCAGTTCTTACATTATTTGCATCCAGCTTAGCTCCTTACCATTAGTTGTAAAAACATTTAGCTTGTGTGAGCTCTAGCTGAGACTTGTCAAGGTACACTGAGATTTCAGAGACAGGGAACTATTATGTATTTGCACAGCTCTCCTGTTAAGGTATGTCATGCCTGCAATTATTTTTGCTTTAAGAATTTCAAAAGATCACCACTTCAATAAAGGAGTATAAGGGTATATCTGTATTTTCATTCTTTAGGAATATAATATAGAAGTTACAAGAATCTTTTTTTCATTTACTGCTGAATTCAGACACAAACACTGAACTTATCCTCAATCCACAAAAAATCCCATTACCACTCACTCTGGAAAGGACTTTCAAAGCCTGCTCATGAACACTTATGCTACATAATCTTGCCATTTTTAGACTAAGCATATGATCTATTCACTGATTGCTTCCTCATTTAAGCTTTTGTACTGTATGGACACAACAAGAGTCTGTTTAAAATTTTACAATGTGTATCATTCAGATTTCTACTCATACATCTGCTGACATCTCAAACTTTCGGCCCACGCAACTGTCCACTTTACTTTTAGGTTACTGGATCAAGGGGAAAATCTTCAGATGCAAAGACAAGATAAAAAGAAAGCTGACTTTTTAGCTCCATCATACATGGTTTACCTTTTAAAAAAATCATTGTTTAAAACAAGTTACTTCTCACCTTAATAAAAGCTGCTCTCAGTGTCTGAGCTGCAGACAGGTTTACTCTTTCTAGCTGCAATGGAAATTTAGAATTATTAGCAAATCTGATGCTATCACAACAAAACAAGTACTGGTGTCTTGCCTTACACAGCACAGTGGAATGGGGAATTGACAGAAGCTTTCAAATTGCTGGTGTCATTTGAGAGATACTACAAAGGCAAGACTTCCCCCTCCCCAAATAAATCAAACATGTTGCTGGATGTATTTTGCAGCAAAAGTCTGACAGAAGCTTTTGAGAACATCCTGACAATCTCTGATACTCACAGAAAATCAGCTATCCTATTAAATTATAACCATTAGCAGCACAATTTAACTGTTCACAGGTATGTGTTTGACTGTATGTTACTTCCTGCCACAGAATGCCAGACCTGGCATTTTTTGGGAAAATGCTCTGTAAAAGGTAAGAAAAAGGATCCAAAAGGGCCAAGACAACCAGCAGCCTCTGATGAGCATGAGACAGTATTGATGGAAAAGGGTAAAACAATGCATGGAAAGGAGATGGGGTTAGACACAAAGCCTTCACAGTCACAATGAACCACCTGTGCTGTGCTCACATTTCCCAGAATAAAGGGGATTGTTGCATTCCAAAGGAAACTGTAGCTCACCTCATTAAAGACAGGGTACATGACAGCATAGAGAGGCATGGAAACCATAGAAGTGGTCTCTGCTTCATTCTTCATCTCTTCCATTGTCATCCTCATTCAAAGCCCCACTTCTCAAGGAAAACACTATAGAAGCAAAAAACTCCTCATTCACTGAAATGTTTCTTCTTTTTCCTCGTTGTGCAAGAATACTTGGGCTTGAAAAATGTATTGTCCTTAGGCTGTGCAAGAAAAGAAAAAATAAACACACAGTTACAAATATTTGTGACTGGCAGGTTCTAAAAATTAAAAGGCTCCGATCAACATTAGTTTGGTACCGCCCAGAAACCAGGAATTTCTTATGACATAAATCAAGTAATTATGGAATGACAGTTTTGTGTAACTTCAAAACCCTAACTGAAACCTATTAAGTGAGTATTTTAAAGAGTAAGGTATTACTGCAAGTGTTTTCTTCCTCAAGTTCTTATGGAATCAATTTTCCTGAAAGCTGCGATTTTGTTTGATATCTATTTACCAGAATCTTGCCACCACTCATAAGCAGCAGCATAAGGTTCCTGACAACTCCCATACAGAGAAAGCCTGCAAAGCTTTACATGCTGCAAAACCAAAGCCCATATAGATGCATTATGGATATTAACATTAAAACTACCTAAAAATACCCCATATTTTTGCACATGCACCAAGCTGTGGTTCTGCTGGAGCTCACTGCCTGCTTTCCACCCATCTGAATTCCAAATACTACATCTTTGGGTTTATATAAGCTGAAGTCATGTTTCCACTGAGGGTGTGTCACCAGCTCTGTTAACTCAATGGAAAATTATTGTTCCAGTAACTGAGCCTCCGTTTTGGAAGTTCTCCACCCAGTCCAGCTCACCGTATCCAACATGGAGCCACCATTGCTCAGACCCAGAAACTATGTAGAAAAGAAGAAAGTTCACCCTAAGGCTCATAAGAAATCTTTGTTCCAGCCTGCTACATTTTCTGTTCATCAGATTCTTTAAAAATAATGTATATGACATAATTGAGTTTAAAACCCGAAGTCCAAGTTAGAAATTAAAAAAAAAAAGGAGCTTAACCGCTTTATTTCTTAGATTTGCTTGGAGTATTCAATGCACTAGAGGAGGTTTTTTGCTCCTAACAAGCTTCAGACATCAGGTATTTGCATGTCTGTGTAATTTATTGACATTTTAGTAAGAAGTGAAATTATAAGAAACAGAATAAGCTACTACAGCAATCAATATCACTGCCTGAGATTGTGAACGGGTTAAAAAAATCCCCAAGATATTTCTTCAAGTTATATTCCTCATTATGCTCTGCACCAGCTAAAAATCTTCAGGCCGTTTCAATAAAAGCACAGATATTTTTCCCAGGGCAGGTTTATAGTAACTTAGCCATAACTACTCATCAAGTGAAATTTGTTATTGATTACAGCCAGCACAGAGAAGAATTTGGGTGACTACAAACACCCTGCATGTCTCATGTGAGCTGGTGAACAGGCACTATGAATATAGCCAGGAGTGAGAAAGTAGGTGAAGAACTGGTCACACAACAGTTAAAACTCGATCGGAAGAAAAATTAAACATGACTAGAATAATAAATTTATATAAGTCTTCTGACAAGGACTGATTATTGCAAAATTTCACTTGCTGTTCCACCCTTCCACACGTCTCTTGAGCAGGTTCCTATATCCCCTGAAAAGGATTCCTGGTACTTTAGGAAGGGTCTGTACAGATGGAACTGCAAAAATCAGGGTTCTCCCATTTTTATCATCTACCCATAGATATTTTAGAGCTGTCAGGAACATGGAAGAATACAAGTGAATATTCACTGTCCCTCAAAAAGTAGGATGTTTTTCAAGAACTTGTTTCAGTTACATAAATCCATGCAAGGTCTGCTCACATGGGGGGTGGGAACTTGTCTGAACAAGTTTTCCCTCACTGCTGCAGGTAAAGCTGTCCCCTTTATCATCCATGGGTATTCCCTGCTCCAAAGGGAATGTGAGGGGCAGAGTGGATGGAGATCTGCTTGTCTCCCTGTTTAATTCCATGTTTCTGGAAGCCCAGTAAATATACACTCACCCAAGATACTCATCTGACAAGCACCACTGAAGGCAGCATTCACAGCTTAATTTACTGCAAGCTTTCATGTATTCTCAGAGTTAAGTTTTTTAAAGAGTTAAATCAGGTCACTGCACATTGTTCTACTCTACCCAAAAGATTTTTATCACAGGAAGAAGGGCAAAAAAGGACAAAATTGCCATTAGATATAATTACTTTGTTTTTATGGGTTAGCAGTATCCACACACACACACAAAAGGAAATACTAAGTAAAATGATTGATTTTTATGATGATGAAAACCTATTACACTGTGGACTACCATGAAGAACTCATTTTCTCCTGAAGAGCCATAAGCTATTGTTACTAATCCATGGTACAGCTAAAACCCTCATATAAAAACAATTATACATTATCTATTACCTCTTTACCAGACACTGACACTCTTTAAAAGAAAAAAATACATGACTTTGGATTTATATTAACACAAAGGACACCAGTGTTGTGACTGAAGTGGTTTTATAAATCTAATGCACACAAGAAACATATAAGAACATCAAGTGCCTTTGCTGCCAACATAGAAGAAATATACTCAGTATATCAGACTGGTTGTTCATTATTCTAGAAATCTTCCCATTTTCTAGAGGATACACTAGGAAGCGTCACACTATCATGGCAAGTACCTGACTGCTGACACTGCCACAGTGTCAGGGATCAACTTCTTCACATTTTTGGATGTAACTTATGCACTTCAGCCTTTGTGCTAGTGTTAAACAGAAAGAATAAATATCTTCCCAAAAAATCCCACATTTATTGTGTTACAAAAAGAGAGTTTGCCATAGCTGCACATACAAATATCCTTGAAGAAGGTCTCAATCCTGAGGAGGGCCCATGAAAACTGAAGTTTCAGTTCTATTATTTAGATCAACTATTAGCAAGACCACTACCCTTTAAAACGGCCTGAGTGGAGCCAAAGTTTAATGCACCTTATCCAGCAGCAACGAGGAGCTCTCAGCATTGCTTTGGGGATGTGATCAAAAGCAGCCCTGCACAGCTGCCAGGCTTCATGACACTGCCTCCTAAGAGCTTAACTTCACTTCCCCACACTCTCAAATCTTTGCTTTGAGAAGAGTTTACCCCAGTTTTACCTGTCAACTGGCTTTTTACATTCTCCAAAAAGATGGAAGAAGATTGCATGAGAAGGTGATTTATTAGAACAGCACAATGCAGTGGTGCAGTTCAGAAAACCCTGGGAACTTGCTGTAAGATGCATAAAAAGTGTTACTCTGCTGGCAAACGCGTTAATTGGTCTGAGTGGGCAGATGAGGAGAGGACAGCGGGACACTGCCAAATACTACCCTGTGTGTGAGCCTGAGCTTTTTTTGTGACAGTGATCCCACAGATTCAAATCCACAAATGTGTAATTAGGATCATGGGAGAGAATGTTCAGAATGATACAGGAGATTTACAGAGAATCTAGATTTGCAAGCTCTGCTAAGATGCCAGTTAATACAACCCTGGCTGCTCCATCTTACACCATTAAACACAACAAACTGTATTCCAAGAGATGTACTAACATGGAATACGTGCTTTCACTGTCAGTATAAATCTGACATTCTAACCTTTAAGTCTCAGCACTAAAATAGTATTATCCCAGCCATTCAGTAAACACTGAGAGAGCTGGTATATTTAAAATGAGGAACAGATTTGGAAGGATTCTTTCACAGACCTATTCCCCCGTATCCATCCAAGGACATTTTAAATCATTGAATTGAATTTTAGCAGAAAAAAAAACAAAAAACCCTCCTACATTAAGATAAACTTCCTGTAAGCCAAAAAAAGGTGAAGAGCCCAACTCCCCACACTTCCCAAGAGGAACAACCACTGTTATCAGTGTCTAAGGTGACAATTTGGTTTCTCTAATGTGTGTCATTTACTGACAGACTTTTAGTCATGCCCTAAAATCAAGCAGAGTTGCAGAGATACTTAATAAGAACACAACCATCACAATGTAACTACAAATCCACAAAATCCACACCTGTTCATAGGCCAGGGTGAAAACAAGCAAGGTATCTGTCCAAGAAAGGTGTTTCTGAAACAGTGTGTAAACAGAAGAGAGCAGAATCTTCTCAATTCAACTTTTAAGGAGTTTTAAACCAACAGAAATATTTGGCATCAATTGGCAGGAGTTCAGTCTTCAGTTATGTCATCAGCACTGACACTGTCTCTATTCCCTTCTCCAGGCTCCATCTACCTTAGATCTAGTAAGTGCTTAGACATAAATATTCTTTTTTAGAAAAGTACTACAGACGAACAAGGCCCAAGGCAGTGGTTTAAAAGAATTATTATTTCAATGGTTGGCTTCTAGCAAAAATCACAGCTCTACGTCTGCTAGAAAACATTGTCTTACTGCCAAGAAGTTCTGTTCCACTTTCTGCAGAGAGGATTCAGGAAGAGGTTTCACCTTTAGCCTGAGTTACCAGAAAAAAATATTTAAGTTCAGGAAGAAAGAGCAGGGGAAGGGAAATAGCAGCATAAATTCCATCCTGAATTCAGAGGCAAAGAGCTTGAATCAAAATGAAAGAGTCATGTCCATGGGAGAAGGGAGTTTAGGTCATTTACTAATTGCTGTTGCAAAGTTTACAGAAGAAAAAACAATTGCAGAATATTTTCTTTTAACTATATGCACAGCCCACACATGACTTGGGAACTATGTTTCTCTTATTAATGGTCACTTAAATTTAAAATTAAAAAATAACCAAAAACCATATATCTTCTGTCAGATGTTACCTGCCACTGTATTTCAATTATTCCCATTGTATAACTCAGATTATATGATACAAAGCTTCAAGGCTTTGTGCTTCAGATACAGAATTAATTTCCTCCTTTTTAAAACTGAGGCAAAAGCATATGAACTCCCTGGGATTAGCATACAGATCAAATGTTAAGATAACCATCTCTGTATTTTAAAATCAGCAAAGATAATAAGAAATTTCAAAAAGGCAGTCTAGTGCACTGATTCCACATTCTACTAACTCTGCCATCCAGCAGTGTCACTGATGAGGAGTGTCACCAGAGAAAAGTAGGGAATTTTTGGAGGTGTCCTTCAAGTGTCTAGAACAGAGAGGCAGTTCTCAAACACCCCCACGCACGGGTAACATCCACTTGCACTTGAGTTCACACTGACAAAGCAGAACTGCTTATACATTTTATTACTGTAAGAGCAATCCTATGACTAATTCAGAAATCAGACAAACCTGTGATAAGCCCAAGATGTCTATTTATAGAACAATATCAACTTAAAAAAAGAAAATCTAAGCCTAACCAGAAGTCAGGCTTACCATTAGTTCATGTTCTTCTGCCGGACTTCAAAATGGAATTGATTTAGTCTGCCCTAATACATCCAGTTTGTGTCCGAGGTGACAACCTACAGCCTGTGCTCCAGTTCCACTAGTCAGCAACATCAGAACTGTTATACAGCATAACTGAGACGGGCCCTGGTTGTTAGAACGAGAGAATCACAACAATTCATCCCCGTTTCTCTTTCTTTTTCACCTCTTTGGGAATGTGAAACTGAACCTATTGCTTTATCAACCCCTAACACGTATAACACAGCTCTGAATGTATAAATACATTCCAACACGTGAACAAATACCAGAGGACAATTAGTTCCCCTGATAACAGGAACAGCACAAGCCTGGCCCAAGGTTTCAGCCGTGCAGTGTGTGTGACACAGGAGAGGCACCAACCCAAGTCCCCAGTTCAGTGAGCACCTTAACGGGGCGCCCGGGCCCAGACTGCTCCGTCCCCAGGCGGGGCACAGGGAGAATCACAGAGTGGTTTGGGCTGGAAAATCCCTCTGGGATCATCGAGCCCGACCTCTGCCCGAGCACCACCTCCATCAGCGCACCGAGTGCCACGTCCTGCCCTGGCTCAGGCCCCGCCGGGCTCGGTGACCCCGCCGCGCCCCCTCCGTGCCAGTGATTCCGCCCGCAGGCCCGGGGGCCGAGGTGCCCTTTCTCCCGGCCCGCCGCAGCCACCTGACAGCGCCCGCCCCGAGAGGGAGAGCTAAAAATAAAACACGCACAGAAATAAAACACATCCGGGCCTGCGGGGCCGGGCCGGGCCGAGCGAACCGGCACCAGGCCGGGCGGGGGAAGGAGGTCACGGCGGGGCCGGGAGGGGCAGGGACAGGGAAGGGACAGGGACAAGGAAGGGACAGGGATAGGGAAGGGACAGGGAAGGGACAGGGATAGGGAAGGGACAGAGAAGGGACAGGGA
>VWZF01000780.1:69989-182028 GCA_013396755.1 Sclerurus mexicanus
GGTGAGTGCTCGCCCCGGCGCGGGGCTGCGTGTGGACACAGAGCCGGGCGGCTCCGGGTTATCAGCGGTAGCTGAGCCGGGCTCGCCGCCCCCGGGAGCCGCTGCCCGCAGCCCCTGAGGGACGGGGCAGGGGCGGCGAGGGGAGGAGCGGGGACGGAGCCCGGAGCCCCTCAGGGCAGACGGGGCAGGAGGGCGCTCCCCGAGGGGCTGCGGCTGGAGTTGTGCTGAGGGAAAAGCCGAGCCCGGGAGCCCGCCCGGGGCGTCCCGCGGGTCGGGCTGGCCCTTCCCAGCTGTTCCCAGCTGTTCCCGGCTCTTCCCGGCTGTTCCCGGCCCCAGGTGGGCTCGCTGTGAGAGCCCGGCTGTGAGGGGGTTCTCCCCCGCGGCACCGCCGTCCTGCCCGCTGTTCCGCCACTTGGCCATTAAAAGAGCCAAACTTGTGCATTATTTGTCAAGGGAACGCTGTCGCTGGTAAGCCGAGGTTTAAAGTTTTGCATTATGCCGCGGCAGCCGCTCAATCATCGAAAATGAATATTAAAAATTAATACTGGAGCGTCGGCTCCGTTTCGGGTTTGTTATCCGCATTTCGGATGCGTCGCTGTGAAAACTCACTTTTTTCTTTTTTTTTTTTTCTTTCTTTTTTAACTACCACTCGGTATTACCTAACGCTAAGGCACGCGAATTCCCCAATGCGAACATGCGGATGAGCAGCTAAAGCTTTGGCTGGAACTTCTTGCAGCACTGATGGCCAGGTGGGAAGAGTTTGGGGGGTGTGGGAGCAGCAGGACCATGCGCAGGTGTCCCTGCCTGTTCCCTGTCCCCATCGCCTTCATGTGCCCCAGCAGGGACGCTCTGGGGAGGGGGAAATAGGGAAACAAAGCCCCTGGCTTGTTGCACTTTATTATGTCTGTGCATTTTCTCCTGCCCGCGTCACCTTGTTTGGTTGTAATCAGGCTGTGTGTCATCTCTCATAAATCAGGTGCTCCGCACATCTTGGTATCGAAGGGCTGCTTAAAACCTGGCAATGTGTATGAATTCTGTGCTCTTAATCACCTTTGAGCTCTGATTCCTCAGTTCTCGTGTCGTTTTTGCTGTGATCGCTGCTGTGGTCTAATGGAAAGTGATGCCATTCTGGGTAGGTGAGAGGTGTTTAACAAAATGTCGTACCACAGATTGAGCCTGTTAAATGGTTTTTGTCCTTTCAGTGAAATTGGTATTTTTTTAAATAAAGCTACAAAGCTGCAGTCCCAGAGCTGCTAAAACTTAAAATAGTGTGTTATCGCCCTCCATCAATTTTGTGGTACTTTTCCAGATCATGTCTGGTTTTGGTTGTTTGGGATTTTTTAAGTCATGAGGCTTGGACCAGATTCATACTCTGAGGTTTTTTTACATCCATTGTATTTCTTAGTATTGTTGTAGCTTGGTTCCGTGTGATGAGGAGTGGTTGCCAAGGGAAGGGAGACAGAAGGAAAGGTTGATGGCTTTTTCTTTAAGGTGTGTGTTGTCTACAGAATTACACAAGGCAACCCAAGATGTAATACAATGTGAAGTTTCCTGTTAAATGCAGTCATGAGTTCCAAAATGTGCCCTCATGAGACTGTCTGTCCTGTACTTTCACATCCTCAAATGGAGTTTCAATTTGGACTCTTTAATTTGCTTTGTCTCCCCATCTACCATTGCCAGTGAGTGATTTGTCTCCATGTAGGCAAAAGTATTCATGGAGTTGTCACTTTTCTATTCAGGGCTGAAAGCACACAATATGCTGTGTGTCTGTTGGCCTTTGGAATTCTTTAGCTACAGCGCTGCTGGCTCAAGTCCATTCCAAGAATGGCCAGAGATAAAGGCAACTCGGAGCTGCTCAGTGTGTGGCTCCCTGCAGGAGCACACCTGGGGTTTATTTTTGAGGCTCAGATCTCTTGTTACCTCCTCTCAGATAGAAGAATGTAAATATGTTCATACAGAGTCTAGCAGAGTTCTGGGAGCACTAGATTGTTGTAATAACTCTGTTGAAATTTATTGTGTAGATGTAAATGTATTTATGCGTAGCTTGATTCAGTTTATAATCTTATGTATTGCAAAATGGAGCAGTGGAGGTGGTTTAGTGCTGGTAGGATTCTTCACCTCAAGATCTGACCACTCTTAGCTCTTTAAAGGTCTTTTTTATTCCTCAGAATTTCAGATTTGTTTTTGGGCTGCTCATCATCCATGAAGGCACATTTTTGGCATGCCTGAATACCTTTTAAAATAATCTCTAACAATCCGTGTTCTGTGTGGGCAATACATTATTCTGTCTTTATAAAGCACAGGCTAAGTATGAATTAGTACAGGGTACATCTGCCCTCTACTCAGTCTTCAGGCTGTCCTCATCTTAATTAAGCTGTGTGTTCAAAATTACATTAACAATCGGTGTGCAAATGTGGCTTTAAAAATTAGTGCCTGTTTTTCTCTATTTTATATACACTTGGATATCTGAGATACAGTATAGTGGGCAGATGGTAGGGAAAGGCATATCTATAGTCAACTGTAATCAGTGATAACTTTTTATTTTTCTTTAAGTGTATGAAAGATAAGAGTAGTTAAGTTTGGAAATACCTTTAAAATTCTTGAGTTTAATTCTTGTTAAAGCGTGGTCTTGTGAACTAACTGGATGACTAAAGGTTTGCAGAACTTGGGGATGTAAGGAAATAACATGTTTTCCTGCAGGAGGAAAGGAAAGGCTTTCTGAATCTAGAATTATTAGTTGACAGAAGAACATGTTTTCTTTAAATTTCCTTGTAAAATAGTCCTGCAGATAACAAAGCTATAGCCACTTCAAGACAAAGAAATTAATCCCACTGTTCAATACTAACTGTGAAGTTTTGGACTTATCTTCCCTCTGCTCTTGTTATTTAAAGCAGTGCAAAATGACAGGACTGTAAGGAAACTGCATTGATCACATTAAGCACATATTTATTTATAGTGTAAATAGCTTAGTGCAGTCTTTAGCCAGGTTGTGGTGGAGAAGATCTCTAGCAACACAGTACTGTGAGAATTCAAGTGCGATGAATTCCTATGTGAAATGTCTTCAATTTCCTGACTTCACTGAAAGAGCACCCTGCTGTCTCTTTTTTACTTTCCCTTCCCCAGATTCTGTTTCAAAAATGGTAATATTCTAATTGCATATTGGACTGAACATAAAGTAGGTAAGATAATCTGTGAGTTTTGCTAACTAGTAAAGCCCTACTACAGTGTATTATTTGGGAACTAGAAGCTCTGATTTCTGTTCTGTGTTAGTCTCATACACTTGCGCACATCTGCTGCTCGTTGGTCCCTGAGCGCAGCCAAAATCAGAGGTGTTTGCTGGCATTCGTGTGGTGACTCTGCATCTGAAAGCGGTGTGGTCACAGCCTGGCCTCCCTTGGCTGTGTGATAGAGTTCTCTGCCTGCTTGTGTTTGAGGAGTTCTCAGTAGCATCTCATTTGGTGGCCTTAATAAAGTATCTCTGATAAAGGATTGTTCTTATGTGGTGTGATTAAAATATCAGCTCTGAGGTCGTGTTCTGGTTTGGTTAATACACTTCAGAGCTACTGATTGGGAGAACTGCAGACCATGGCTAATGGGATAAAAGCTGTGTGAGTTACCCGCGTCCTTTTTGGGCTTTTGGAGTCATTGCAAAGCAGCTGCAGCTCTGAGATGGGAAAAGAGGAAATTTCCTTTTCATACAAGCTAATGAGTTAAATGTGTGTGTTGCTTTGGGGTTAATAAGATTTGACCTCCAGTTTTGTAAAGGATTTTTTTGTTTAGTTGAGTGTTTAAATATTATGATAATTCTTTGGAAATATTTTTGTGGAGCTTGAGGCTGTTCTTTCTGGAAGAAGCAATAATGACAAGTAATTTACTGTCTAGAAGAAGAAAGTTAAAACAAGGTGGTTGCATTTAGTTTTAACCAAATACCTTCCAGTTTCTAGGCTGTCTTTGCACTTAGTTATGTACTTGAGCCCTGCAGTCTTTCACTATTACATCTAAACAAATAATTGCTTAATAATGTGAACTGTTTCTACTCTGCCGTGCGTGTCTGACAATTCTAAGCCCATGATGACTTGATGGGCCTAATGGACAGTCTGCTGCTTCTAGAAAGATCAATTCTGTCAGAATCAAAACTGAAGCTGTACCATATGTACAGTGGGATTTCTGCAATGCACAAATCAAGCACTTGTTAGCTGGGAGTGATCTCTCCAGACCTTGGAAAAGCTGCAGTTCCTGTGCTCTTCTGTTTTCATCTATTTTTGTCATCCGTGTTTCTATATGTGCAGTAGGTTGGGGGGGACTTCCTCATCAGAGCAAAGAGAACTACCATTTCCTTTTGAACCTTTTTGAACAACGCACTGAAATCTTTGTTTTGCTTTTGCAGTTCTGACTGAATTCTGAGGATTTTGCTCAGATACCACAGGAGAGTAAGTGCTTAAATTGCCTTTGCAGTAAGATAATAAGCCCAAACACTTGCTCGCTAGCTGCGTTTTGCATCTGGAACTTCTTGAGCAGTGATGCCAAGTGAGTTCCAGCTCTTGATTCTTCTGTACTAGTTTGGAGGAAGCTGGAGAACTTGGACATCTACTTTTACACGTGGTTTTTTTAACTGACCTTGGCATGCCAAGGTAGTGTTAAGAGTGTGGGTACTTTGCCAAGGACAGGCTGTCAGAACTCCTCCCCATCACTCAGCCACTGGAGATTGCCTCCTTCCCTGGCAGCGCAGCCAAACGCTGGGGTTTAGGAACTGTTTCTGTCTGAGGTGATGTTTGCTGCCCTAGTTTTCCCCATACATCTCAGTTATGTAAGTTGGAGTTAGAAAGGAAATGGGTTTAAAGATTTAAGGCATCTTTTTTTAATCGCTACACCAAAACTGCCCTTTCCCAATGCTTTTCCTTTCACATTTAAATTAAAGCAGCTCCTGGAGCATTTAATGATTGTGTACTTCACATGGCAATTGGAGTCCACTGAAGCAACTCATGTTTTCTTTCTCAGATATCTTTTTTTTTTTTTCTTTCAGAAGGAGCATTTGCTCTGGTTTCTAAACTATTTAAAGCAATTAATCAAAACCTGAGACAACAGGAACAGCTTACTTTAATATCAGGTCTTCAACTTGAGATCCAGTTGATGCAGAGGGTAGGTGCCCAAATCGCTGGGAGTGTGTGTAAAGCCTGTAGGTGAACGATGACCTTTTCATTTGCAAAGAGAGATGAGAAGTGGGAGGAAGAAGAGAGGGGAGCTGAGTTATTTTTACTGTAAATATGTCAGTTTATTGACTTGTTAATTTCAGATTTATTCAAAAAAGCAGGAGGAGGAAACAGTAATGTCTGCCAAAAACAAAGTAATTAGTGGGAGTTGAAAGATGTCTAATGATTCTTACAAGTACTAAAGAGGAATAAACTAGTCTCTTCTTAAACTGGATATGGACTTTTAAAACACTGTAGTAGTTCTATTTTGTTTTTAAAACCATGTGCAATTGCATGTGGTGAATCAAAACCTCTTTAATGCAGTAACATTACAGCCAGCAGGTGGGTTTTTTGGTTTAGAAGAAAAAAATTAAAAAAACAAAGCTGACTCCCCACTTCTAAAACCAAGGTTCAGATAACACTTGACCAAGCTCATGCTTGAGCTGAAGATGACAGAAGAGTTTTGGGTTCATGCTTAATGTGCCTGCTACACCTGCATGATCAAGTGTGACAAACAAGACCTTGTTTCATGCCTGCCTGTGCTATGGACCAGCTTCTTTCTGCTGGGCCCAGTGACTCTGGCTGTGATCAGTCCCAGGATCCAGCAGCAGTTCTGCTCCCCTAGTTCTCTCTGTCCAAAGGAGCTGTTAGTGGAGGTTTGTGAGCTAGGAGCTGGGCAGAAGAGGACAGCAGTGTCCAGAATCCCTTCAGAGGGGCAAGACAAGGTGTTGGAAAGAACAGCTGTGCAGGGGTTATGGTGTAACCACAGTTGATGCAGAGCTGAACCCTTTAATTCGGTGCCGTTCTGGTCTGTGGTTGCTGTGATCTCATTTTCCTCCTGCAGTGATGTTGGCCGAAGTGTGACAGATAGGGATTATGTGTTGTCCCCAGCTGATGGTAGTGAAAATCTGGAGGGGAACGTTTTGTCTTTGCCTCGGGTCATTCCTCTGCTGCAAAACTGGGCCTTCCCTCCTCATCTGTCCTGCTTTCTCCTCCTTCCTCAGTGCCCAGGTCTCCCCCTGAGCATCCCCCTTTCCATGCTCTGCTGTGCCCACAGTGCTCTGTGCTCCTGCAGCGAGTGCTCACAAATCTTTGTTACTTTTAACCTCTAGGGGGCCTGACTTCTGCCACCTGCAAGTGCCACTGCAAGGAAGCAGAACTGCGACAAGTACTTGCTGTGGCTTTCTTTTCAGAGTACGCAAGAGCAGGTTTATTACTGCCAGTTCAAACAGAAAATAACAGTAGTCTCTGAAATATTCCACTCCTGTGTGAACTTGACCAGAAGTGATGAGGTTTTATTTTAATTTTTCTTTTTTTTTTGTTCTTTTAAGGCAGAGACAAGAAAATGGCTGATGAGTAACTTGTTCCCACATCTCCCCCTGCCCCTCATCTGACAAACTCAGGTGGGTCAGGTGTATAAAGACTATCTCTAAATAGCTCCTGGAATTGAGCATGACAGGAGATAACAATCTTATAGAAAATGTCATGGTAGCACAAAACGCCACGTGGTTTTTAGAGCTCTTAGAGTCTCCACTTGCACAGAATCTACTTGGCATCATCTGTAGCTGACAGTTTCCATCTGTTCTTCCTACCGTGCGTGTGTTAGAATTCTAAGGAAAGCAGGATATTAGATCTATGGGAAGACACCAAGGAAAACAAATACCAAGGAAAAAAAGCAAACAAATGTCTAATTACAGGGAATATGAAGCAGCAGGACATATAGAGAAGACACCCATAAAAATGAGTGAGAATCAAATTGACTGTAAGTAGATCTATTTTGAGGGGATGATATGCATGAAGCAAAAAATGCCATTGGTAATTTATCATGTACAAATGTGAGGGAGGAAAATGTACATACAGTATCAAAACACAGGGCACTTGTGGATTTGACAGAACGGATGGCAGGTCCTCATATATGAAGTGACAGCCAAATACCCTTTAGCTGCAGGAGGACAAGCTTTCACTCAGTTACAATGAAAACAAACTCTTGAAGTGATGGAAGCTTGTTTCCCAACAAGAGCACGAGGACCTTTCTTATTTGGAAGGAGAGGAAAGCAGCATAAATTCAAATCTGCATGTAAGAATTTTTACAAGGAGCTGGGTCTAATATGGGATCATCCTTACCTGTAGTGAAAGCCCTACAGAGACAGAGCAATGATAATAATATATGTTCCCACTGTTTGTCATTTCAGGATTGGGAGAGACTAATTGAATTGATTTTCACCATCCTTCTCTAATCCTTATCTGTGTAACTGTCCTATATTGGAGTTATTACTTAATTCCTTAGGAAGTGTAGGGCTTTAGAAGAATCCCCAGAAATATTGCTGAAGCTCTGAGAGAGCAGGGACAAAATTAAATTTTTGCTTTCAAAGGCTCCAGGATTATCCCAGGAGCTCAGAGAAGGTAACACCAATGGATAGGACAGTTTTAAAGGAAGAAGGGAAAAAGCTTCCTTGTTTTTTAGATCCTTTGGTAGTGGACAGATCACTTAATCTATACTTAACCTACGCTTCTCCAATATGAAATGAAAACAGAGTCTTCCTACTCATAAAGTAAAATCCATTAATGGCTGTGAAGCGTCTGGGTAACAGTTCGTTAAAAGCTAAAGGTCTATTTGACTGTGATTAGTACTTTTAATAACCTTAGTGTTTTTAAACCGTGTGAGCAACTAGGTGCTCATATAATCCATCTATCTTAGAGCAGCTGGTATAGATTTTTTGAGATACTGGATTGTGCCTATTACTTACTCTAAGGACAGATTACAACATTTATCATAGACTTCCCATTTTTATTTTGTAAATCTTTCAATACCATGACTGAAGAACACTTCGAAAGCTAATAAATGCAAATCCTAGATATTGTTTGAATTGTGGGGATATTTTGCAGCATCCTGATCAAAGAAAAAAATATCAATAGACTTACACAACACATAAATGTTATGTTTGTTCAAAGAGGCCGTTAGAACACAGCATTCATTTGGAAAATATTTGGGATAATAACCTATCATTCACTCATAGAAAATTGTGCTGTTGAGTTGAATTTCAGTCAAAAAAATACTTGATATCCTTTTGAAACAAGAAATTGTGCCATCACTGGAGTCTTGCAGGGTTGTGCATAGACAGGAAGCAGCATATTAACATGAAATTTCCATCTTTTTCATGCTTAAATGGAGCAGATCTGAAGTCAGTTCATTCAACAAAATGGCAATTTGGAATGATTTTACAAAGCTCACTTGAGGCAACGTGCTCTAGCTAGTTCCCTTTAAATATGGATTATGGAAAACTGCTGAAGAGTTTTGCATATTTCAATTACCACTTGTTCTGTTTGCTTGCATTTTACCTGGTTGACTAGAGAAATAAAGTTTTTCTAAGTATCTTCTGGCTTATACAAAATCTAGTTAATTAAGACATGCTATACTTTCTCCCTAGAGTCAAAGTATAATGTTCAGCTGGCCGACTTGCATGAATAATCCATCACTGTGAATCATTAATTTAGAAGACAAGCCATGGTAATTGATGTCTTTATGCAAGCTATGGAAATGCTTAGGGAAATTACTTATTTCTTCTTGTTGGTGCATTTTTTTCATTTCTTCTGGAATATTTCTGGGCCTGAATAGTGTGGATTCTGCAATGGATTCACCTAAGAGTAACCATTTCTGTGGGAATCTGATCTATTTCTTGCATTTGAGTAAGAATGAGAATATTTTTAATCTGAAAAGGTTTTAAAATCAGAAGACTTAACCTTGGGTTAACCTTGTGCACATATCCTGGATGAGCCACTGTTGAAGTTTTGGAAGTTTCTAGTAAAGGGGCCTGGCATAGTGATACTGGCAGCAGCCTTATGTGGTAAAAATGCCTTTAAAAATCACATCATTATTATGTCTGGTAATGCAAACAGGGGTTGCAGCAATTAATACCTACTGTGTAAGCTGCTATTTAAACCTTCCTATATTACACTATGAGGTGCCAACATGTTTTTTCATCAAACTAAGCATATAAAAGGCTGATGATGTGTATATTTTGTTGGAACAGTTACATTTAAGATAATTCAGCACATAATTCATAAAGTTCATCTATATGTTACAGTATATGTATCCATCAGAAAGAGAAGTTAGGAATTTTGTTTTCTTTCCAGGAATCTTCTCACTTTCACTCCTAATTTACAGTTGTTTTGCCTGCCTTCAGAACAAGGAAGAGGCAGGTGGTTGGTATTGAATGGGAGCCAACATTGGTGGCATTTCAGTAGCACTTCAAAGGTGGAATAACAGTAACCCATATAAGGGCTAGAGCACTTACATTGTATATAATATGTCATATATATGCAAAATACTATAGAGGTAAAGTCTTTCAATTGACTCTAATGGGCCTTGGACTATAAGCACATAGTATTGTGATGGTTTTGATTCCCTAGAGGAAACTTCTTAAATACTTACTGTGTGGTTGTAGCTGAAATGCAGAAGTGGACCATTTCTACATATGGATTTTAGATGTAATGATGCTGAAAACAAGCAAGCATACTTTTGTTGTTCTTTTTTTTGTTTTGTTTTTGGTTTTTTTTTTACACTTGAATATTTACTTCTCATTTAGGCATCAAAAGAGAGGCTGATTTGCTCTCGTGTGCTTGGCTGCTCCTGTTGGTTCCCAGCTGAGCCCTGGTGTGCTGCACTTGGAGAAACCCAGCCCTGAATTTTGCCGTTGTACATTGGAACAAAAAGGGAACGTGTTCACGGTAAACTGAATTCAAATAGGCTTTGCCATTTTGGTTTAATTTCATAGAGGTATGAGAGGTGAAGTACTGCTGATAGCTTCAGTTATTGAAAAATGATAATCACAACTTCTCTGAAGTGAGATAAGCCATGTTATTAATGCTTTCTGTGGACACTGTGACTTGGCCCTGGGACATTAAATGCCTAAATGGGTTGTGTAATTAACTTTTTTCCGCTTATGGATCCAGCAACTAAATACGCAAAATTTTCTGAGCAGCTTGAGTTATTTTTGTTATGTTAGTTTAAGCAGAGGGAAAATAATTCTAATTTTTCAAGCTTTTAAAATAAAAGCAGAGCTGCCCAGTGAACAGAACAGGGTTCTTGATGGGGTCTGTATGCCAGCCATAAAGCTCACAAAACAGGGACTACTTCTGTGTTTCCATATCTGACACAGAACGGGGCTGTGACCCTTACTTGCCAGCTTTGCCAAAGAATTCCAAACCCATCGAACCAAAACCCTGCTTAGAGGGATCCAGTGCATATGGGCAGAGACCTCCCCAGGCAACCTTTTCTAGAGCTTTCTTGTCTTTGCCAGCAAAATTCTATTGTTGAAGTCCAGCCTGGTGTTTTCTTACTACAGTTACAGACTCTTCTTGTCCCATCCACTGTGTATACACAATCAAAATAGTATTTTAATTCCTTTTTTCTTCTCCCTCTGTGATTAATATCAAAGCTAGAAACTGAAATAAAACATCCCCAAACTGGCAAAGTTTGAGCTTTTAAATCCATATTAGTTTCATACTTGGCTACCTCATCTGGCATTGTTGTTAGTCCAATTAAAAAAATAAACACCCTCCTTCAAGAATTCAGAGCTGGGCTGTGTCACAGTCAAGCCTTGGAGAAAATCACTTAAAGGGAATGCTCCTGGTTTCTGAAAGGCACTGCTTGACTGCCTTCCAAATGGAAGCTTTTATTCCTCAGAAAGCACCTTGACCTCTCTGACAGTATCATAAACCAAATACACAGAAACATCCACAGTTGGATCAGGACATTACGGGGGAAATTTCTAGTCTGCATTCCTGGATAAAGTAATCTCAGCAGTTCCTGGAGGGAGTGGTGAGTTGCCAGTGTCAAACAGCAAGTAAAGATGGTGGTTCCAATTCCTTCCCTGAAACAATTCAGCAAAAAGACCTGTGGAAATCTCAACAACCTGAGGACTTTGAGGTAGTTAGTGCTCCCATTTTGTAATACCATGGTTTGACTTTTTTTGTGTAAGTAAGACAGGTTAAACTAGTAGAACCTTTAAAATGAGAACAAGGAAATGTTTGTTTAATAAGGCCCCAGTAAAGGTTTTTTTCCCCTAATGCAGCCTCGCTGAGGGGGAGTGTGAGAGTGTTTGAGGTTAGGGATCAGCTGTGGCCATTCAGGCTTGTAATTACAGCTGTGATAAGTGTGTTTTCAAGTCTTGCTGTACTGACAGTTTTCTTAATCCATATGAGGCCTTTCAATGCCCCTCCTACTACATCGTAACAATTCCTGAAACCTCATGAATCATGGGAAAACAAGTGTTAGGCTCTTAATTTCTGGCTATATAGAGACATAAATTCAAGTCTTGCCCGGGCAAGTGCGTGGCCGTGTCTGACATCATTAATACTGCATTTAGGAGCCACAGTAAGCACACAAATATTACAATTCTCTATGCAGTGAAGACTGAATTGTTTCAAGTCAAGCTTTTTAATGTAGCAATGGGGGTAAAAAAGGTGTAGTGAACTTTTAATCCATTAATAGTAGTCTTGGTTACTGTGGAGTTTGGGAGGTAAAAAAGACATGTCTCCTGGTTAAGGTTTGATGCTTTCTGCTATTGGCTTCCCTGTATTTTTATGAGAACAAGCACAGAGCTGATGTCTCAGCTGGTTATGGTTGTGCTTTACCTGTGCAGAAATCCACGTCATGGAACGTCACACAGGATTGGACACTTGATACAGTGGAGTTGTTTTTACCTGTAGGCAGTTTACTGCTTAAAACAACAAATCTCTGGGTTGTTCCTCACTTCAAGGTAGTATATTCTGTGTATTCTGCCTTGGATGAATATGAACAAAGAAAAGAAACCCATCTGAAGTTATTTTTAGGTTCATAATTTCATACTCTAAGTAGTGTTTCCTCTTTAAATTCTATGCCATGCATGGGGTTTTTTTCCCCTCTAGGAAGCAGGGCAGCCATAATTGTAAAATGTCTCATGTATCACAGTGATAAACTTCGTGATGGTGAGCCAGAGGGGGCTGAGGTGCCCAGTTCACGAGGTGCACAGCTGATCTCCTGTGCTGCTTCAAGGATTAGCAGAGTCTTTGTGTCATGAGAGATGAGCTTTTGCCCATTTACACCTCGGGGTGGATTTGGATCCAGTGGAATAACTGTTCAGTGGTGACTAACTAAAAAATGTGCACGATTTGGGCAACGCTTCCCATACAGCTGCACCAGCTCCAGGAGGTCTGTGTGAGGCAAGTTATTCTGGTTGATTGTTGCCTAATGAGTTTGCTGCTGAGACATATTGACTGAAAATTAAAATATTGTTTTCTGCTGTGTCTGTGTTAATGCAACTGCTTAGGACAACCTGGGCCTCATTCCTTGCTTTGAGGTACAGCTGTCCGTCTCACCTGTTCAACAGCTTAATTTAGAGAGATAACCTGTAGAAAGCTTGAAAACTGGGATCTTATGTACAGGCCCAAGAATTCAGGTTAACCTATTTAGTTTTCAAAGGCACGCTAATTAAAAAGATTAACCTAATTTTTCCTAAGAACATGTATATTACCCACCAATGTAAAATATTGGACGCGCATGAATCATGGCTTGTCATACCAAAAATGGGAGTAGTGTTACAGTCTCTGTAACAAAAGGTGGAATTAATATTAACTGGCCGTGGGAAATCCATATGGAAACACCTGAGACTTGCTGCAAAAGAGATAGTTTGGTTTTGGAAGGGGAGACAGTGAGGTTTCAACCTTCGTTTCTCATTGTAGATGTTGGAAATGACCTGGTTATTTTCTGTAAGTTACTGGAGATTTTGAATTATAAAACCCAAACGAAACCATTGGAAAACCTAAACCAAAGAACCAAAAAACCCCTCTGTACAGCAGAGCACGAGTGTGTTCCTGGAGCCCCAGGAGGTTGTGTAGATGTGAGCCAACAGAGCACAGCACACATGGTCTGTGATTGCGGTTGTTCACGGGAACTGCTTTAGCATTTAGAATCAGGTCTAACATTATACAAACTCCTCTATGTGGGAGAATAAGCAAGATTAAGACAAATTCAGCTCCCTCCATGTGGTGTTTAAATGGCTCATCATCGAGTGGGTACTTGGAACAGCGTCAGTTCTCATAAACACAAACCAATGAGGCTTGAACAGCGAGCAGCTCAAGAGCGCTCCAAGGCCAGATCCCACCTTCCAGGCACAGCTTGAGTCCTGGACTCTGAACTGAACTGTTTTGTCCGTGGTGAGCCAAGAGTGATGTCTCAATAGCCACAGGTCTCCAAGGCCAGGACAAACAAAACTATCAGAACAAGAATGAGAATATTTTATCCCCCTCACCCCCAGTAAAATGAGTCTTGTTTTTTGCCTCTGACTGAAAAAATTGTGTTTCTTTGGCCGTTGCGTATATTCTGTTGTGGATAAGATGCCTGCACAGCAGGGAGTGGTTTTTCCTCTCTGCCTTTCTCTTTCTGTTTCTAACTTTGCCATTTATCCCTTGGAGCTGCTGCTGTTCCAAATACTCTGTCTGAACAATTTGGAAAGACGTGCAGGGCACTGAGCTTGCTTCTCGTTTTCATGCCCTGCCAACTCTCCCAGTTTGAACACTGAGAGGCTGCTACTGTTGCATTTATTGTTGTTGGGTTTTTTTCTTAAGCTGGTAAGTTCATGGAAGCTTGAAAGAAGCAAGAAGGAGGAAGAACTGAAATGATGATGTGGAGAGAAAAAAGCTTGAGGGTTTTAGTGGCAATTCTGTCCATGGTGCCACACTGAGCTGGTTTTAACTCCTGTCCAGACACAAGTTCATCAGTTGCCTGTATTGGTATCTGTAGTCATGTCTGTAATGGGACAGATGTCCTGTTTGCTTTCTTCTTTTAGATATTTGCAGAGCAAAACAAAACTAGAGTTGTAGAGTTGAAGAAATCATGGAGATGAGAGACAAATGAAAATATTTGAAAATACATGAAAAATACCAGCAGAGCAAATAGCAATGATGGTGAAGCCTAAAGAGGCAAGAACTCTGAATTGGCCTTAGGGCAGGAGCAAAGAAAAGTTTAATTTTCTTCTCCACGTGGTCTTCCCATGCTTCTTACTCCTTTGGGAAGATGAGTGATTGGCATCCTTCACATCAAAAAGAAATTCTTATTGAATGCTTTGTTCGCAGTTTTCCACTCTGCAAAACCCAGAGTGCAAAATCCTGCTGCTGGCTGAATTTTGCATCCAGATTATTCTGTAGTTTTTAGGAAAAAGGTCTGTATTTTGTACCAGATGTTTTGCTGTTATCTTAGAGCAATATTTGAAGTGGAGAGGCTTAGAGCGAAATTTTCCTCTCTGTGTTAGTGGTATTGATTAAACGTACTTGTTTATTGACTCCATTCTGCTGGTTCAGAACCGAACACCCTCTGAACGGCTCTTCTTCCTCTCCCTTTTGTGCCTGAAGTTTTGCAGCCTGTTTTCATTCGGGGTTTTTGCACCAGTTGGTCGGGCTCGGTGCACTTGCCAAAACAGCGCTTTGAATAGCTTTTAAAAACAGCCTTTCCTGGGCTCTGTCTGGCCCCAGCTCAGTGCCAGCACAGCTCCATGAGCCGGCGATCACACCCCGGGCAGCTGTGCCAGTGCGGTGCCCGGCTGGTCCAGAGCAGGTGCCAGCGCTGCCAGGGGGCTCTGCTGGCCCTGCTGTGCCCCCTCTCGGGGCTGGGGCTGTGGGGACACCCCATGTGCTGCATGCAGAGCCTTCTCAGGGTATTTGTTGTTTGGAAATGGGCCGTGGGGCTGGGAGGCCTCGCAGGAGCTGTGTCTGTGCGTTGCAAGCAGCAAACAGGGATCCTGGGAGTGATGAATTGCTGTTGGTAATTAATCAGGGTAGAACATCTACTTTTAGCGCCGGGGTTAATTGTTTTTTGGGCTTTTCTGAAACAATCTGTATGTCTTATTACTGTACTGTAAGAAGCTAATTCTGATCTCAGTAGTGTTAGCAGAAGGGAATAATAACTCCCCTGGAAAGAGGGACGTTACCTAAATGTAAATGGAGCCCAGTGTTGCTTGCAAGGCTGAAGCCAGTGTTATTTTCTAGGAAAACAAGGTGCTTTGTATGTCATGCTTGCTTTCAGTTTATGAAGTGGCAGACTCCTTTTCTGAAATCCTGATATGTTTTAATTAACTTTCCTCATCATCCTGACATACCATAGCCTGATGTCATTTCTTCTGAAATCCCTGTAAAGGGAGCTGGACAAAGTATTGAGAAATTAACTTCTGCTTTCATCTTCTGAAACACCATTTAACACATAATGTATATTTTTTTTATTTAGTTATTTTGGGATGATTCAAAGATTGTCATTCTTCATTGTGTTTTGTTGAAGACATTTGAAAACTTTCCTGAGTTGGTTGTTAGGTTTTTGAAAGGCATTCAGCAAGTCTCCTCCAGAGAAGCGCAATTTTATGGTACTTTTGAAACAGTATTCCCTCTTCCTATGATCCTGAATAGTGAGGGGATCCTGTTCTGTTTTTGTTTCGCCCTAATTAGTTGTGGCTTTCAATCCTCCAACTCTGGAAGGTTTGAAATTGGCTGTGAGAGCTTGTTACAATGCCAGGCAAAGTATACAGACCAATGTAACAGATCTCAAGTGACTGTATCCGTAAATACAGAGTTGCAGGAAAGTATATGGAACTTGAAACACTGTATTCCAAACCCACTTGCTGTAAATGCTTGCACAAAATGTATTATTAATATGTTTTGGTTCTGCTGAAACTGTAATATCATCATGCATTAGAGCAATATCTGTGACATAAGTGACAGCTTTCATCATTTATAAAACTATGCCCCAGTACACACAGGAACATCGCCTTTAGACTTAAACTGCAGTGATTGCATCTGGCAGTTGCATATGGTGAAACTTAGCTACTGCCCTTTTAATTAAATTATACTGGGAACTTGCTACTGGGAGCTTCCTGATCAACTGAATTTCACAGTAAAATAGCAGAAATGTGACTTATTGTAAGTAAGGAAATTTGCAGTACGTGCAGGAGCAGGCAAGTTGTTCTTGTTTGGAAAATAACTGGTTGCAGCGTGGCATTTCTGCTGCTTCTGATAGAAAGTGACTACTGCAGAGTCAGATCACCCCCTGCCTTTCCCAAATAGCTCCAGGGAAATCGGAAGGGAGAGAAAAGAGTGGTGCTGGCTCATTTGGGCTGTGGTCCCTAGAGGTTGCACTGTGAGTGCAGTAACTCACTGGCCTTCTCACTCCAAACAAAAAATAGTGCAAAAGGAGAATTTGTCAGAATTGATTCTCAAGAACCTCTGAGACCCAACTTTGCCCCCTGTCTGGGTATTGTTCCTCCTTCCACAGTCAAACCAGGTTGACATCTTCACCACAACAGCACCCTGCATGAGAGTGACCTCCAGGGAGGTGTACAGGGCTGCCAGCCCTCACTGAGACAGAAATGTATGTTAAAAACCCAAACCACTCTATGCCTGATTAAGCTGCTTCTATGGAACTTGACAGGTAGACCCTCTGTTTTGGTGTCTTAAAAGCAAATCCAATATAGTATTTCAATCTCTAGCCTTGAAGTTCTCCCCAGCCAGGCTTTGTTGACTTTCTTGGATGGGTCACGTGCACACCCCCAATTCTAAGCCTTTAGAATCCTCAGATTCCCTAATGCTTCAAATTTTCTCCTTCACACAGCTTGTGGGTTTTGTGTTTTCTTATTTATAGCTTTTACTTTGTGGGGCACACTGGAGCTGTCACAAATAAAGCACCCTGCCAAACTTTCTAATTTTTTTTTTTCTTCTAGAGAGAACAAGTAGAGAAATTGCATACAAGTCCTCCCAAGAGCAGACCTTACAGTAGTAGTTTTTGAAATAAGACCACCTTTTTTTAAATTGTCTAGACATGTATTTAGATGTTCGCTTCAGGCTATTCAAATTTAAGTATTTTGGACATGGCTTCTCAGCATCTCTTTTTATTTTTTAATTGGAGCTGAGGGAATATGCTTGAGGAAGCGCAATTAAGACAACTTTGGCTTGCATAATTGCCTCAGCAGGTTAGTGACTCAGTGCCAAGCTCCATGAAAGTTTAAAAACATTTGGGATTTAATGGTAAAAATTGTCAATATGAAAATTTTCAGGGTGCAATTTTCTTGAAGTTCCTGGTGCTTTGGGTCATTTAAAAACTAAATATAAAGAACCTTGATGGGCATGACTTTTAAGAGCAAGGTTTCAGTGTAGTCCAAAAACTTCCTGTAGAATGACTCTTCTTGGTCTTAATCACTATATACTGGAGACTTAAATGCTATTTTCTATATTGTTATTGTGCTGCTCTCTAATGAAATTCCCCTCAAGGTTTCCTGTTCCAGAAGGCAATGACACCATAATTGACAGATGGTGATAAAATGCCATAACTTTATTACTAATGTTTGTGCAGACTGAAATATGGATGTCTTTGCACGTGTATGAAACAAACAGATTCCAAGAAGCTCAGTGATGCTACATGTGTCTCCAGGATCTCTGTTTGACAAGGTCAGATGCTCACATAAGCTAAGGATAAACATTTTTTAGGGATAAATGTTTTTTGCAGCACAGAAAATGTAAATACATACCCTGTTAAGAAGGGGTTGACTCGCTGGCTAAATGTAACACATGTCAGAGCAGTGACATGCCTGCCTGCTATCGAGAGGAATATATAATTTCCCAGGATTGTCACCACTTCCATTACCCAAACTACTTCTAGTATCAGAAGGACTTTGCAGATCCCTTCACATGCTGCTTGCCCTGTCCCTGACAGCCGTAGCTTAAAACATTTTATGGACATCTCGTTATTCTCCCATTTCCTTGGTATATTCTCCTGGCTCTAAGCAGGAGCACCTCCTGAATGGCATGTCCGTTGCTGTGAGAATTGGCACTTTAATTTCCCTGCTATCACCTCCAGGCAGGCTCTCTGTATCAGCTCCACGGGTAAGGATGCTCCAGTGCCTTGTGTAACCAAGCCCAGGGAGCACTGCTCGCATTTCCCATTAGGATGTTTGATTCCAGCAGTTAGCCCTTGCTCTGCTGTCCCCTGTGTCACTGCTTGTGGAAAAGAAAGTATTTTTCAGGGGAAGTCAGCTCGGGTTTGAGCTTTGTTTTGCTGGAGGGAGAGAGGGGCTGAATGATGGGGAGGAAAAGGACGATGAGCAAAGTGAGCCCCTGATGAAGTGTCACATTGCTTCTGTGGGGTTTTCTAGAGGTAAAGCCATAATCTTCCAGTTGTGAGACTACTTCTGCTCCAGTAATACTGGCTGGAGATGTGATTTTTGTCCAGTCTTCAAACAAAATCTGAACGGTTGGATTTCTGACCAACACAGAAAGGAACGAAAAAGCGATTTTTGCGATCTGCAGAGAATCAAGTGCCTTTGTAAGAATCTTGAGGTCTGTGGTAGCAGCCACATCCCCCTGTTGTTGCAGGGCAGCCCAAGGCAAGCCTAAACCAGTCCAGGAGCAAATCCTGGACATCAGTGTGAGCCTCCTCTGCACATCCTTCAGGGTAGCCATGACAACCAGTGGTCCTGGGGAACTGCTGAGGATCTCTCTAACTGCTCCTGTGTCTCCTGTGCTCAGCTGGGGCTCTCTGGGTTCTTTGTGGAGGAGAGTTGTGTTCATTCTCGAAACCCTCATTACTGGTGAGGTGGTCCCTCCCTCCACGGTACTGTGTTGTTTGATGTGATTGCCAGAAATGATGCAGAGTAAAGGTACCTGCAGCACTTATCATATTTACTAACTGGCAAAGCAGCAGTGGCTGAATTTCACCAGTTTCAAACTTCTTCCGTAATTAATCTGTGACAAACAGAATAGTTTTGGTTGGGTTTGAGGGGGAGGAGAATCGCTCAGCTCCTACCTGAATCCATAAATAGTGGTTTTTTTCCTCTGACCATGAGCGCTTGTTCCCTGAGTACATTCAGCTCTTGCTTTATCAAATTGTTCTGCCAGACGTCTGTCTGTTCCTGCAGATGCTCTTTACAGGAGAGAGTGTAATCAGTCCTGCTTTTCTCCCCAAGCTTTTTTCTTACACACTGCTGAGGAATCAGCAGTTTTTCTCATTTGTGCTTCCCACACCATTGGTGTTTAGTGTGCAGGTAGCCAGGAGTGATCTTTAAGGCAACTAATCTTAGTTTAGTCTCTGTGTACTGGGGAACTAAGGCAATGTATATATACCAGCTTTATTTTGTAAGCTTTTAAAGCCATAAATGAGTTTCTTTATTAAACCCTCTGTCTGTAGAGGTGTTAAAGACGAGCAAATTATAACCCATTTTTTCAACCTGTCTGACAAGTACAAGGTACTGGAATGCAACCCTTAATTGAATTTTTGGCACCTTCCTACGCTGAGTCCAGTTCTTGCTGTTTCAAATTTCACGGTACTTCGTGTCTGTGAACTCAGTTGGAGTTTGTTGATATGATACCTCTCAAAATATCTCGTCTTGCAGAGAACGCCTGCCCCTTCTGCATCTTCCCGAGAGCACATGTGATGAACCGAATAGTTCAGGGTCTGTGGGTGTGAGGGGGCGATGTTGTTCTGCTTCCTCTTAGTCATCCCAGCCGTATGCTCGGGAAAGGCAGGAGCTGGAGAGAAGCACTTCTGTGTTTATCATATGAATGTATTTCTTCAAACATTAAAAAAATGAGTGTTTCTGGTGCAGAGGAGCACATCTGGGCTGGCCAAAGGCAAGAACACGGGAATTCTGCCCTTACACTGAGCTGGTCATGACCATCTGTGGGAAAATGTGCTGGGCTGAATTCCAGGACTGATGACATCTTTGGAGCAGTTTTCTGAAATTCTGGATGGAAAAGTTTCCTGGGGACTGAACTAGTTGTGACCTCAGTGCAAGTACCTGCTGAAGGACATATATCTGGAATCTTGTTATTTAGTGTTCTGTCGCTGCTTTTTGTCTCTGACAACAGTTGCAAGCAAGAACAAAACTATTGCTCTGACAAACCTCTGCAGCAAGCAATAGTTTGTGATACACAATTGTTTTTCAGAAAGAGGCTTTTGCAAGGATAGTGTTTATGTATTTGTACTGATTTGTTCATTGCCCTAAAGGAAAGACATGTTCATGCATCAATTAAGCTCAAATAAACCTCTGTCTGAGACTGGCCCTCAAATGAGGAATTCATATTGTTGGTCTGCACATCTGTGTGGTTGAGGAGTGAAGGTATTTTAACAGCTTTTTTTCATTCATATATGTACCCAATGTACAGAGTAACATTTGAAGCTGATGGCTCTTGATTTTTAAACATTACTTAGTGGGGACTTTGGCTCCTTTGCCACTGCTGCAGTGTTATTTAACTGGATTGCATTGATGCAGATCAGCAGTGACAGACTGTGCTGGGGATGTCTGAGAAAGAGACAAAAGACTGAGTAAAAAGTTTGATGCTACTCATAGGAACTCTTTAACTTTCTGGATGTGCATTACATAATGTTCCCCTTCACTTCCTCCACTTAAAGTGCATTTGTGAGGAGGCTACAGTCAATTGAAAGATGCTCTCAGTGCTGCTGCAGTAACAAACCAGGGCGCCCCTCACTTGCAGGAGGCAGATGCTGAGAACTTGCTGCACCATAATTAGTGCTCAGCTGTTGGCTGGATCCAGCCCTCCTCTATGAGGAGGCATGAGGAAGCATAAACCCAAAAGGAATATAGCCTGGAGCGAGGCAGGATCAGGGAAGCAGTAACTGCTGACTAGAATGACAATTAAGAGCTGGATTCCCTGTTGTCAGAGCAGTGCACTTGAGTACCAGGAGTGCGAGAGGAACTGAACTGAAGAATTTACTACAGACATCTCTGATTAGATGGATGAGATGAGACCATTTTCACCCTGGCTGGCAAGGACTGAGCAGATGTCTGGGGTGTTTTACAGCCTTTTCCCTGCTGGCTATCACCCCTAGATCTTCAGTTTGCATTAAATCACCTTCCCTTGCATTGTACTCATTTTATATTTTCACAAATATCTTTAGAGAGCAATGCTAGCAGAAGAGCTGGTCACATCCCCTGCCTATATCCAGGTGCTCATTGCTGCCTCCCTGGCTGTCTTCCTTTTCCCTGGACAGGTGGATGGGGAACTTCCCTGTGAACTCTATTAGAAAACCTCTAGGCTGAAGTGATGTGAAAAGAGCAGGGGGAAATACAGATTGTTAGACTTTAATTCATTTCCACTGTGAGATTTAATTCTGCACAGCCTCTCGTGTTGCCATCAGTGGGATCTGGCATGTATTTAAAAACAGAAGTTTGGTGCTTTGTCTTGTTAAATGCATTTCAGTATAAATTGTATTTGTCTCCATCTATGTATTTACTCTATTTTCTGTCCAGCTAAATAATGAAAAGTATTGTAACTTAATTATTTCGCATGAGGAGCTTTTCCAGAGTGGTCACAAAGAAATATGGCTTTGATTTGTAAATAATTTCAGGGCTTTAAGATTGTCTAATACCAAGTATTTTATTAACATTCAGTCTGACCTGCACATTAAGCACTTAATTAAGATGTATAAACTTTCCCCCTGCAATTATTTAAGCCTGTCTGGCAATAGCACACGGGACAAAAGATCAGTGATGGAGTGCTGAACAGCTGCCTCTGCAACTAAAAGGCTGGGGAACTTGACTTTCTTCAAATTGAAGATTATTTTATGTCTGTTTTAACCATGTCAGGTCTCAAAGTGAGCTCAAACTATTCTTGATCCAGGAGGGGAAAGCTGAGCTCTCTCTGTAATCGCACCCACGTGGAACTGCACAATTTGTTTGTGTAGATCAGGATGTGAGAGGCCCCAAATTTGGGTTCATCCTCAACACGAAAAAGATGAGCTTCTGCTTATCTCGGAGTACTGTTTTTGATGCCACTCCAGACCTGTGTGACGTAGGTTCATTAAGCCTTTCTTGCCTTTTGCAGCTTTTAGGATAAGAGAATAATACCTGGGCTCAGTCCATCACAGTGATGGGCTGACTGAAGTCTTATGTAACATTGGGGGAGTTGAGGGTTTTTTTAAATAAAGAAGTCTAGAACACCCATGATTGCAGAGACATCCAGTTATTTTTTGTAACAGAAACCTTTGTATCCTTAAGTTAATAATTTCTATTCCGTCTATTCCATTTTCTCAGTTCAGGACCAAACAAAAGGATGACCCAAGGCTGGGGGACAGGAGGAATCTTAACTAGTTCCAGCCCCAGTGGTTGCCAAGGCACGTGTGTGTACCCAGTTGTTCTTTGTATTTTCTCAGCTATAAAACTGGGTAATAACACTTAAATTATGTATCATTGTGTTGTGTGAGTGAATTAGATCGTGCTCCATAGGCCTTTGAAGATGAAATGCAGAATATAAACGCTGTCTAAAGTTGACTTCGTGCCATGGCTATAGAACCCCGTGGGAATGCAAGCCCAGGATTGGGGCTGGCTGCATGCAAATGGCTTCAGTGGGGCAGCAGCATTCACACACTGTGTGCCCTGCTGACGAGCCCTGCACAGCACGTGGAAACACTGCTGGACTGAAGCTTTTAGTCCTGTTCTGTCCAGCCTCCTGCCCTGGAGTATTGGCTGGGTTGTGTTAGAGATACTGGCAAAGGGAAGGAACGGAAATACAAGCTCTCTTGGTTGGTGTTTCTCATGGGACATTGGTGGGTCACACTCTGAGATAGCCTGGAGTTCCAAGGGAAAGAACTGGAAGGATGGAGATGCACACACACTGCTCCAGGAGCTGGAATTTTACTGTCAGGTGTTGTGTGATGAGCTCAGCTGGAGTCCAGTGAGAATTATTGCTTACTGAAGCATTTTAGGAAAGCTTGGAGGATGGATTAGTGAAAAGCATCAGTGCTAAGCCTTTTTTCTATTTAGTTTACTTTCTTGTTTGCACAAGAACGTTTCTGCCTGGTGTGTATAGTGACTTTGTCCTGTGAAAGCTCTCAATGCGTGTTGATTCCTAGCCAGCATAGCTACCCAACTTTTCACTTTATTTAGTAACAAAAGCAGTTTCATTTGGTAACCAAGGCATGATTGATTTTTCTTTCAAAGAATTTTTGGCTGCTTGCCATGTGTTTTGCAACTGAGCAACGTCATGGTACAGTAACTTTGTCACTGTGTCAGTGAGCTCTCTTACAGTGCTTGAAATACTTTTACCTGTTGGGGGCTTAGAGTGACTTAGATGGATGAGTGGCATCTCACTGGAAGGTCAAATGAAAGAAATAGCAGATTTTTGGGTCTCTTTGGGGAAAAAGAACAGAAACACAAACCCATCGTTACTTGAGTTTGAACTGTGTCTCCTCCAAATAACTGCATTTTACATTTAACTCTGACCGGGGTGTTTTCCACACACGTTTAGGACTAAACTTTACTCTTTTTCTCTCAAGTTGAATCTTGTATTACATAAACAGGGTTAACTCATTTTCTCTAAAATTTATCTTGCAGATCTTAAAATCTAAGCCATGTATTTCCTTGGACTGTTGTCTTTGCTTGCTTTGCAAAGCGAAGCCTTCAAGACCAGTTTTCCTGATGAGACCATTGCTGAGCTCTCTGTGAACATTTACAACCAGCTGCGAGCCACGAGGGAAGATGAGAATATCGTGTTCTCTCCTCTGAGCATCGCACTGGCCATGGGAATGGTGGAGCTGGGAGCCCACGGAACCACTCTCAAAGAGATTCGACACTCCTTGGGTTTTGACAGCTTAAAAAATGGTGAGGCCTTTTAATTGTGTGGTACTGTGGGACTCTGGCTTAAAGAAACAGGTGGCAGTGCCTGAACAAGGAGGGAAGTGGCCTGGTCATGGTCAGGGGTTATTGATCCCCGGGTTTCTTGGTGCCCTCTTGATGGCCTGGAAATGCTGAAATGTGTTTCAGTGGATTCTGCATGAGCTGAGAGGTGCTGACATACAGCCCTGGCTTAGGTACCTGAACCTTCAGCCATTGCAGCCAGCTGTTCATCTGGGGTTCTGTCTGCAGAATAAGCTTACCTTTGCCTCTAGGGATAGAAGGAGATTTTTAGGAACATCCTTTTTTAGGGATTATAATGAAATCTGAAAGGAAAGCAGTAGTTTCAGCAAAATTGCTTATATTGGTATCAAAGGAACTGGTTTGAAACCTGAATGAAGTTTCTTATTCATACAAAGTACTGGACTTCCAAGTCTTCAGTGAAAGGATCTTGGGGAGGGATTTCTGAACCCAGTGACCAAGCCGTGACCACGGCAGGGATGATGACTCTGTGTGGAGGCACAGATTTAATTCTACAGTTTGTCTCTAAAACATTCATCAGTTATCCTTTAGCTGTAACTAAAGGAGTTGTGCAGTTGATTTGAGCTGGGCCATACACTCTTCTGTATGAGTGGCATCCAGTGAGAGCATTTTCATAATTTCTGCTTGGAATATGTCATTGCAATCTGTTTTTAAGGTTGGTTTTGTAGTTTTTTAAATAAGAAATTTCAGCTTCAGGTATATGATGCAGCAGTACAAGCTTCCTATCTTAAAGCAGACTGACTTAGTTCTACTCAGGGTTCCCCATTACCCAAGCAAATGCCCCACAAAGGATCCAGGGAAATTCTAGACCTGCTTTTTGCACAGCAAAGTCTGTGGGAAGTCCTTGGTTTCAAAATTTGAAATCCATTTTTCCTTAAACAGCTGGCTCTTTGGATGGAACAAAAGTTCTGTTAAGGATTTGTGGTGGCAAGACATAAATGTGACCCATAAGAATAATTTCTTTAATTGCTCTTTTTTTATGTTGAAAGGATTTCCATTGATAGCTTTGTCTCTGATGGGATTCAAATGCCTCATTAATTATACTAATTATAGCTAGTAGAAAAAATAAGCTCTAAGTAATATGTTCTTGTTGAATATTCCCTCTTATCTGAAGGTGTGTGTAGGTTTAGAAACAAGTTTATTTTAAAAAGACGGCTTTTTTATTTTAATAAAATGTCGTGATGAATTTTCAGCGGAAAAAACATGGAATAACTTTCTTTTCTGGACCCATTTTTCTCTCCTCAGGGGAAGAGTTTGCCTTCTTGAAGGACCTTTCTGACATGGCAACCACTGAAGAAAGTCACTACGTGCTGGATATCGCCAACTCCCTGTATGTGCAGAACGGGTTCCATGTCAGTGACAAATTCCTGCAGTTGGTGAAAAAATACTTTAAAGCTGAAGTAGAGAATGTGGATTTCAGCCAAAGTGCAGCAGTGGCTGCCCAAATCAACAAGTGGGTGGAGAATCACACAAACAGTAAGTCCATGGGACTCCTTTGGACACTTTCTGCAGGAAGGGTTTCTGTTTCCAAAGTTCTGCAGTGTTGTTGAATTGTTGCCTTGGCTTTTCTCTCCTCTGTTTGAGACTGAAGTTTCACGTCCCATAAAAAGGACTTGAGTATTTCTATTTCTTCCTCTATGGGAATGATCTGTCACAAGTAATATTAGTCACTGTTGAACACGGAGCATCTATTTGAATTTTTTTTTTCTCTGAAAGTATCTGTAACATTTATTGAATGAGAAAGTTTTAACATTAGGCATTTTAATAGTATTTTAAATTATAACAAGAAAAGATAATTGTTATTGCTAACGGCAGAAAATTTGTCTACAAAGGAATTATTGGCCTATGCTTTGGTTGTGTGTAGTATCATTATCACTACTTCTCTGAGGAACTCATAGTGACAAGCACTGAGAAATAGAATATTAGGGAATAAAAAGGTAATTTTGAACCACAAAATCAGATTCTGTAATGGAATCTTTTGCAATGTGAGGAAAGTAGATAATGTGTTGAGAGAGTAGTTGGTTTTAGGAACACTGTCAACAGTTTCACAACACAAATTTGCAGCAGGGGAGTAAACCCAAAATTCCTGCTGTAAATAAGCACATTGAGAGCTGCATGAGGCAGTGCTGGCTTGGCTTGTCAGATCCCAAAGAGGAGATATTCCCTGGGTATCTGCAGGGTCTCCAGGTGAGAGAGTGCAGTTAGTTCTCCCATTGTAGGGATCAAAGCATAATCTCCTTCTAGTTCCTCTGAGGGTTGATATTTTAAGGGGAATTCATCAGGGATCTGGCTCGAACATAGTTGTACCCTTGGAAATTTGAAGGGATCAGTATCCCCATAAGGAATTAACACATCCCCACACAGTCTGAGCATTTAAGAATCCATAGGGCTTTCTGGAAATGTATGGCACCAACGTGGGAAAAGGCCTCCTGTAATGCTTGTATTGCAGTTTGACAATGATCTGGGTTTTTTCCAGGAGAACATGGCAGTTCCTGTGCTCATAACAAACTCTGCCCTTTAGCTCCAGCTACACATCTAGATGGATGTCAGCGATGCAGCAGGTTGCACAGTTTTCAGGGAAACCTGGTGTTTGTGCAAAGGAACAGGAAAAGCAGGGCTCACAGAGGCAGCTGGGGGGCTCTTGGCATGGGGTTGGGACAGCAACCATCCCTCAGCTGGTCTCTGACCGCTCCACCTCATCCCCTCCTGCCTCCAGCTCTGACAGAGGAGCAGGCCCGTTTTCTCCCTGGGAAAGGGGCACAGCGCAGGCAGGTTTCCAGTCCTGGCATGATGAGCCCGATGGGAAGCTCAGAGCAGAAACCAGAACTCTGAAAGGTTTCTCTAGGCAGAAAAATCCTTAACATTTCATTAGTGTATTGACAAGATGTGGCTGAAAACCCATAAGGGAATATGATGTACCAAATAGAAATAGCAATCTGGAAGTGTTTTCCTTCTTAATATTTCCTTTCTCTTTTTTCCCTCTCCAAGTGAGCAGGCAGCTATCAGTCACAACTCCTTCCTTAGAACATTCTGGGTAAAATGAAGGACAAAGAGCAACCCGGAAGAAATACTGCCCTGCGATACACAAATTTCACACCACTTAGTCAGGATCATGTGCTCCAGAAAGCAGAATTAATTTGGTTTTTAAACCATGGATTACGGAGTAATAATCAGACCGAGGAATGTGTTTATTTTAACACCTTGCATTGCAGTGTCAGTTAAAATTAGAAAGCTGTTTGAAGGAGGCTGTCATTCTTCAGGAGCAGTGACAGATCTGGTCAGTGCACCAAATTTACCAAAGTGGAAGTGATTTTGCTGAAAAGCAAGCCTTCTGAGATGAGCCCAAGCAGGTAGCAGACTGTGCAGTGATGTCAGTGGCTTGCTCAGGAGCGGGAGCAAAGCAGCTGCCCTGCTCAGCTGCCATACCTCCCATGAACTGAGCAGATGCTCCATGGCTTTCCCCTCTTGCTTTTCAAGAGCTCATGTCAGTGGAACACATGCTGTGAATTTATGTGGGGTTTTCCCGAGTAGTCCTTACTTGGAAGTCAATAGAGCATTGCTGGAATGGAATGCTCCCTTCGGAATCGGCCCAGGGGAAGTTCCAATGGGTGCACTTGTCAAGCACCCATTTAAGTGCTGCTCTGGAGAGGAGCCAAAGTTTGTACGAGTTCTGGACTTGAGATGAAAGTGCTGAACTGTTTCATAGCACCAGTGTAAACATTCCATATGTGACCCTTTTCCACAGGGTTTCCTTGTGGGGTATATTTAGCAGTGATCGAGAAACAGTTGACTAACATGTGCTTGATGGAAGGGTTTATGCACCTACACTGTGATTTAGGTTTACAAAACACTGGCAGTTTCATTTGAGATTTAATGAAACATCTGAATTGGAAATTACATGTTAGCACAGCTTTTTATTTTCTTGCATTTTTCAAGCTGTCTCAAGTTTTGATTTAATGCTCAGTTTGACACACAGACTGACAGTTGGGTTTCTTTTTTAGGTATGATCAAAGATTTTGTGTCTTCAGGAGATTTTGGTGCTCTAACTCATTTGGCTCTCATCAATGCAATCTACTTTAAGGGCAACTGGAAGTCACAGTTCAGACCTGAAAATACAAGAACTTTTTCTTTCACTAAAGATGATGAAAGTGAAGTGCAAATTCCAATGATGTACCAACAGGGAGAGTTTTACTACGGTGAGTTGGACCTTTAGCAATTTAAAGCTAGTAAGTCTTGGCTTAATGGGCTTGGTGCAGTACTATTAGTTTGAACTGTTGTCTCTTCTTTGACCAATGAAGGGACTCAGATTTTTGTTTTTTCCTAATGTGTGTATTATAACTAGGAAACATTTATTATGGCCACATGGTGGATTTCAGAATGTTTATCCATTGTATGCTCTTTACAATTGTTTTGGTCTTTACAATTCTTGAGCTAGTCCTGCTTATCACAAAAATATTTTTCTTGTCCTGTGCTAAATGTTAAAATGAATAATATTTGTTCATAACTGTTGTAATATCCTTGGAAAGGTAAAAGAGGGGTTTTTTGAACAGCAGAACTAATGATCACTTTTATCTTGAGCTTGAGCTCATGGTGTCTGGCATTAGCAGCATTTCACTCAGTCTCATCACTGAAAAGTTATCCCTCCTGAATAAAAACCCTCTGCCCATTTCCATGAAATGGAAATGCTTAACAGCCTTAAATTTTAGGCTTCTTTGTCTAACCAGTGAAAGTTAGGTCATAGAATTGTGATTACCTACAAACTGTCATTGCATGAGCTTGTATGCTTTAAGAACGCAAATGTAAGCCTCAAATCCTCTGATGAAGAAATCAATATAAATTTTATAAAGAATAAGTAGCGTCATTTTTAGTTCTAGTTTCTAGTAAATTCTGCCTAGTATTAGGTTTCTGTTTTGCCTTATCTCCAGTGAAGACCAAAGGAAATACTTCTAATAGCTGTTTTTGGTTTGTTTTTAGGAGAGTTCAGCGATGGCTCCAACGAAGCAGGTGGCATCTATCAGGTTCTGGAGATCCCCTATGAGGGAGATGAGATCAGTATGATGATCGTCCTTTCCAGACAGGAGGTTCCCCTGGTCACACTGGAGCCACTGGTCAAAGCCTCCTTGATTAATGAATGGGCTAACTCTGTAAAGAAGCAAAAAGTGGAAGTGTATTTACCCAGGTGAGAACGTGCTCCTGTGGGACTGGAGGGCAGAAACTGCATCCAAAACGACTGGAGGAGCAGAGTAGGGAAAACCCACCCCTCTTGCCCAAGCCTGTAGTTGTGGAGCACCCAAATGAAGGTTGCTTTGACAAGAAAGCCTGGCGGTGCAGTGCAGAATGATGCCTATTTGAGCAACAGATGAGCACTGCCTTTGTATCCCTTTCATGTCAGAGCTCCAGGGAGGAAAGGTTCCTCCTCAGGAGTATGTCCACTGGGAATGGTGGTGCTCAGAGTGCTGCAGAAGTCATTATGGAGAAGTTCCATTCAGACAGGAGCCACAGAAATAGTGCAGGGCTGAACTATCAGATGTTTCATTTAGGTGCTAATTAGGTTTGTGTGCTGCCATTTTAAGAAGTTCTAGCAGTGTGTGTCTGTGTAGATACAAATGGTTGAGTATCGAGAGGTAATTCCAGTCAATTTTGGGCTTTTCTTTGCTGTAATAAGTGCCACTTTCTTTTTCCTTAGAGAAGCAGTAGAATAACAAGACGTTACAGCAGAAGGGATGAAACTTCTGTCAGTACATTTGCAGGCACAGGTTGTGAGTGCTCAGTGGCAATTTGCTCACATCCAGCACTTGGGATCTTTTCTAGAATCCTGCTTCATCCTCTTCTTATTATTTTTCATGCTCTATGCCTGATTTAGTAGCAGAGTTGTTTACTACTAAATGTCACTAATAATGTACAGTTGGATCACGGTGTCCTGCAAGTGATTCATAATGATTTCATGGAAGTGTTTATGTAACAACAGGGCACAGGTTTGAATGGAATCACTTCTCCTTAGTCTGTTTTTGTGGCTCTGTGCAGTGGGTACAGGGCAGCAGGAAAACAGAAAACTACAGTGAGTCCTTTTAATCATTAAAATAGCTGTTTTCAGGTGAGTTGGAGATTTGAGTTTCACATTTCCCATGTTAAGACTCCCTGCAGTCCATCAGCTTCCTTTCCAAAGCAAAGCCCACTGACTGCAGCTGAGCTCAATAAACAGGACTGGCCAGGAGAAATTAGGTTCAGATGGACTGGTGCTGTCAGCTTGCCCTGATCCCAAGTGGAGATGGAATTCCACTTCTCTGGCCAGCTTTAAGGGCAGAGTGCTGAGGGAACAGCAGCATTTTGGGGCTGTTTTTCACTGCCCCATAGTGGGAGTTTCTCTCTTTGTTTAAGTCACTGTTCCTTTGAAGAAGCTGGGACAGCAGCAAAGAGCTGCATTGCAGGTTTTATACAAACTGAACCTACTATTCCTGGGATATTTTTATTTGTTTTCTCTTGGAGCTCCAAGTCCCAGGGGCTTCAGAAAGTCCATTAAGACTCAGGGGAGGGGAATTTCTCACGGGCTGTTTCTCCCGCAGACCTGGGCAAGCCTGACCTAGATGTTAATTAGTGGCAAAATCCAAGGATTCTTCCATCCCTTAAGCTTTCCTTTTATGCCTGGAACACGGCACAGCCTGTGCCCCAGTTGCTGAAGTTGGACATCTCTCAGAGAATTTCTAGAGTGTGAGATCCACAGCACAAGTCCCTCTCCATTGATTGTGTGGAGGATCTGTGAAAAGCAGCTCCCTCATTTAAGAATCTCAGCTATCTAAATACACCCATGGCATTGAAAACATATTACTTATGTTTATGACTTGAATTGAGTCTATAGAGGTGATTTGGGGTTTTGTTGGCAGAGACTCCAGAGCCAGGTTCTCAGATGTGAGTTTGAGCCCTGGGGTTTGTGTGATCATAAAATGTTCTTATTTATTGTGCCTTCAGGCTACTTGTAATGGCTGTCCCTCTTATCCAAGAACCTCAGAGAGCTTGATAAACATTTGCAAATTAAGGTTATACAGAGGCAAACCAGGTAGAACCTCGTGCCAATTACCTGCAGTATTTTCACATTGTAAAAGAGAACTATCGTGAGCCTGAAATTCTAAATAGTAATACTGCAGTCTCGCTATAACAAATCCAAAGATTAATTGCATGCTCCCAAGGTGTTGGATTTCCATTAGGGATTCAGAGGTGATCTACAGGATTTTGTCAATGCTCTAAATAAACACTTCATAAATATTTGATGCTCTGACTCAGAAAAACATGTTATGAAATGTGGCCTCCAGGCTCTGTCCACTGAGAAATTGAAAGCAGCAGTGGAATAAAATTAAATTTTTATATCTTGAAAGATGCTATACAATTATAAAGTGAACATTTTTTAAACTTATACATTTGTAATAGGACCTGAATGACGAGCCAAAGCAGAGTTAATCACAAGTTTGCAATTTCTGTCTGCATTATCTGTGTGCAAATGAAATTGGGTATTATTCCCCTTAATAGCAAAGGAGAGATTTGTACAGAATTGTTAAATTATACTTTCTCATTTTCATTTTCAAATCATTGTTTCCAGCTTAACCCAGACTAAAATGATCAACATTTTAATCCACTTTTTGCATAGGAGTGAAACAGACCATGAATCTAATTTACAAAGCTGTCTCTGTAACATGAATTATTTGAGGAGCATAGGAGGAACTAGTACCTAATAGGAGTGCTACAGTTTGCAGATCTCCTCTTAAGGATTGTTCCACTATGCCCAAATCTCTACAATAACCTGGCTTTTTTGTACATCTAAAATATCTTAAAAATGCTGTAGAGGAAGGGAAAATAAGTGTTTTTAGCTGCAGGGTTTTTTTGCTAAAAGCCAAAAAAATTTAACCCCAAACACCAAAAATACTCAAAAAACCCAAATTAAAAAAAAGTCTTTTTTTTTTTTAACCTGCTATCTGAAGTGCCCTTTCCATGAGGAATGGATGGGCCAGTGCTGGATGTTCTTGAGATACAACCACGTAAAGCTGTGCCACTGATTCTCACCCCAATATCAGCCCATATTTAGCCTTGGAAAGAGGGATCTTACCAGAGAAGAACCCACAGCCTTCCTTTCTCCACCTGGCCACAGCAGCTGAATGGGGGTTTTGGGGGTTGCTTTTGCTGCTAGTGGGGTTTTTGTTGCTCTCTTGCTTGTTTGTTTTCAGGCTATTAAATCATTCAGGCTGGTTCTTGCACCTCGGGACAACGCAGCTGAAATTCCAACCGGAATGTTGGAATGGGTATCAGCTGGCAGCTTGGCACTGGAGGGGCTGCTTGCTGGGGAAAAATAGTGTTTCAGATCCTCAGAGCTAGTCCTCCAAGCAGGAATATTGATGTCAAGCAATGCAGCCTTTTGTTCTGCGGAATTGAAGCTATTAGAACCAATCTGAAAGCCTGGAATTGTCTTGCTTTGGCTCATTCAGAACCCTTAGTAATTTTTGAAATGATACACTTTGGGATGAGTCATATTTCTACTGGGTGGCTAGACAGTGTCCCCTGGTCCTTCTCGGTTGTGGGAATCCTGAGCATCTGAAACTCAGAAAATATTCAGCAGATTGGAAGGTTTGCACAGGATCATAAAGGATAGAGCCGTCTTTGTCTTTCTGTCTTGAAAGTCTGTAAAATAGAAGAAAGATGGCCTGATGTGGAATGTTAATGCTCTCTGCAAAACCCAAAGGCTCAGATCCAGAACTGCAGAAGACTGTCAGTGACACAAATGCATCATTTTGATCAGATGCTTGTGCAAGGTTTAAATTTCATTAAAATATCCTGATTCTCTCTTGAACTCTCCAGAGAATTTTTTGCTGGTTTCTCAATCTAATCTTCAGTGTCTGTTTCTCAGACTTCCTTTGTGATTTTTACAGCTCCCAGTCGCAACTGTTCCGTGGGTTCTGCTACTGAAGTATTGAAATTGATTTTTTCCTAGTATTTTTAGCGTGAAGAGCACCTAAAAGATTGTGGGGAACAAAAATGTGACCTTCTGGTTCATTATATGCAACAAACACTGCAAATAACCACGTGTCAGGAGTGGCATCGTGGAGCTCAGCATTCCCAAAGTCTGGAGGTGCAGAAGATGCCTGGGAAATGAGCTGGAATGTCAGTTCTGGGCTCTGGGTTGTCAGCTCTGATTTTGATTAACAACATCACTGTCTGTAAGGAATGCACACAAATCCAAATTTGATGGAGGATAACTCACACCGAGTGTTTACGTGGGATTGCACAGCCTGGAAATTAAATTTCCCAGTGTAAAGCAAGCCTGTTGTTTCTCAGAAAAGGCTGGTCTTGATGTCAGCTAAAATATTGGAAGTCTCATTAATAATTTATCTGTAACTCTCACTGCTTCTCAGAGCAAGTGAGAAAAGAAGGGAAATGCTATCTGGAATAGTGGTTTGCAATTGGGTTTTACCACAGGACAAAACCAAAAGAGAGGAGAAGGGAAGTAATTAGTTTTATTTTCATAAAGGCATCATCTGATATTTCCACAGCTGCTGTGATATTTTTGGTCTGCTTTTGGTGTCAAATAAAGCAGGAGCTCACTGCTGGAGTCGTTGCAGAGACCTTCAGCCATGCACCTGTTTGGAATTTGCCTTTCCAGATGTTTCAGTCAGGGGCAGAGCCTCTAGTTTAAGTGACTGCTACTGCCCCTCACACAGGGGTTCTGTGTTAATAAAACCAATCAACTTGTTTGCTTTCCCTTTTTCCGGATCCTGATCCAGCTGAGGCTTTCCAGGTTTGTTTTTTTCCCCAAATATGTCCCAAACCCCTCCCTGATCAGTATGGAAAGGCAGCCTCTGCCATGACTTTCTGGGTCACAACCCCTGGCCTGGCAGATGTTTCCTCTCTAATGGGCCAGAGACTGAAACTCACCTGATTTCCATTTGTATCTTCCAGTGATACCTTGCAGTTGGGGAAAAAATGCTTTTTTCAGTTATTTTTATTATTTTTTTACCTCAAATTTTGCTTTCCATGCAGACTTTATGTGCTGCTTTCCTGCCCTGGTATTCCTTACTAGTTTGACATTGCTAGTTACTATCTAAATTGTGTCGAAAACTTAATAGATTCAATACTGGGGGAATGTAAAAGCCAAAAAGGGAAACACAACACTGAAATTTTTATAAAAGGTATTTTCACATTCATTTGCCTTCTCTGTTTGTAAGGTGGGTTTTGACCAGTGTGAGTGTCCACAGCTTTCCAGGAGCAAAAGAAAGCTAACAGGATCCATTTCCACTTCCAAAATCCTGCTGTGCATTTTCAGGTCATCTCATGTTTACCTACATCTCATTCATTAAAATAGTGCTCTTTTTCTCCCATTTTTTTTTTCTTTTTAACAAATGCTTCCACACTGACTGATGCAGAACTTGCCAGGACACCATGAGGAGCTTCCTCCAGTGCTTAAATCTTTGTTGGTCTCTTCTGATTCTTTTGAGAAGTGCCAAAGCACTAAAATCACAAGAATTTTTATTCAAGGCGTGTCCTGGAATTGTTCTGCACAAGGTACATGAACACTTGTGATGCCACCAGTGATTTATCAGTCCTGAACTATCTCCAGATCTTCTTTTAACTCCTACAGTTCTTCTGTGGGTGATGACTGATAATCATTCCATCATAGATTTTTGCCTTCCAGTGGCATTTGTAAGTTCCTTGTGAATGTGGATTGGCTATTGGATTTGTCTCCTTCTGTGTAAGTGAGGAAGATCCACTTGACTCTTACCCAGTTCTATTTTGATGTCCAGATGCCTTTTTTAAGCTGCCAAGTTTGGTACATGTTGGGATCTTGTACATCTCAGCTCTTCGCCAGCTGTGCTCTGCCCAGAGATCTGGGCTGCACTTTCTCCTGAAAAAAACTTGCTCTTCCATGTGATTGGGATAATTTAATCCTGAAAAATGAGATTGCACAGAAACACATACTATTTTATTTGTTTCTGGCACTTACTTGTCCCGGGGTAACTGCAGAGTTGTTTCGGGCTCAGTGGCTGGAGAAACTCTGACAGCACCTTACAGACTAGTGTTTTGTCATTGTATAGTTACAGCCAGTCTGTCAGCATAATGTAAATCACTAATAATTTGTTTGGTTGTTCTCCAGAGAACCTGCAACTCACCCATAACAAACACTTCTAGTCAGTCCCATGTGTTTGTCTGTAGACATCTGGTATTTTCTGGTTGGAGCTGCTGTTATTTTTCTGACAAATTTCTTTGTTTCTCCAGCTGTCCAGTCTGTTTCTGGCCACATATAAAGGATTTGAGTCCTTTTTGTCTTACTGACATCAGGCATAGCTTTTATGCTGTTTGAAAAGCAGTGAGTGGAAGTTTTTTGCCCCAAATCCTACCCTCAGGACACATCTCAGTTTGTCCTTCCAGCACAGTAACGTTGCCTCGAGCAGGGCTTTGCAAGCTCACCCTGAAATCCTGCCACGTTACACTCACCTGTGCCTTTACACTGGCAATTATTTGTTTTCCCTGTTGTTTACTCACAATCAAAACCTAATTACAGTTTTGCCACCAAACTAATTAGAAGCTGAGTCAGAAATGCTTTATATTCATATTCACAGCTGCTGGTCTTTGCTTATACTGTCACAGTAAAAACGGGGTGTCTTTCTTACTTGCTACTCCTTTGCCCAGAGCTCTCTATGAAAATCCGCTGTTCTCTGCCTCATTTGATATTCTGTTCTAGTATTTGCACAATTAAATTCAGTTTTTGTAGTAAACCTCTTGTATAAAAAGTAAGCATTTCCATTAGCTGCTGCCTAATTTCGCTCTGAGGTTTTATGGTCAGGGGCTGTACGTACCATTAGCGTGTTTTTGATTGCTTCTGTATTAGAAAAAGGATCCAGCTGTGAGTAAACTAATTTGTTTATAAGCATTTTTGGAAGGTGTCAGTAGCACTGAATCTCTTGCTTTGCATTATTTATCCTAGTGTTTTTGCCTAGAAATTTGAATCTTCTAATAACAGTGAGTAATGTTTACATGTGGCTTTTTGTGGTTCTCTGTTACATCCTCCAGGTTCACAGTAGAGCAGGAGATTGATCTCAAGGATGTCTGGAGAGGGCTGGGAATTACAGAGCTGTTCAGCACCAGTGCTGACCTCACTGCCATGTCTGGTAAGAGCTTCTTCTGGTGTCTCTCAAGGTGGATGAAGAAACACATTTTTTACCTGGGAAAGTTCACTGTTTCCCACCTGGATCTCACTAGATAGAAATTGGAGAAGGTGTGATAGCATGCAGGAGGCAGATCCACATGAGAGCTGTGCCCTGCTGGCAGGTGGCATTCCCACTCCAAGGGGTTGGCATCCTGTGTCTCCAGAGCCTGTTTGCTCCCAGCACTAAGAGTTGCTGCACAATCAGTCATCTCCCCAGACACCTGAGCTGTGGAGGCAGCACAGGGAAGGGCTCCGAGCTAAAAGCAGGTCAGTCACGTGTGCTGCCTGCCTGTTGCAGTGTGTTGTCAACGCTTAACTTTCAGAAGTTGAGACATCCCACGCGTTTAAAAATTCAAGTGGAAAAGAGGTATTTATGCTTTTAATACCTCCTAAGAGGTGTTCAGAGAATCATGCAGTGGTTTGGGTTGGAAGGGACCTTAAAGTCCATCCTGTGCTACCCCCTGTCATGGGCAGGGACACCTTCCACCAGCCCAGGCTGCTCCAAGCCCTGTCCAACCTGGCCTGGGACACTCCCAGGGATGGGGCAGCCACAGCTTCTCTGTACTGAAGTGGCACAAAAATGCGTGAGAAGTTGATTCATCCTTCCATAACAGAAGGAGCCAGGTGAGCAGGATATTAATATAGTCTGTCCAGACCTGAATTTTGGGAAATCCAGTTCTCCCCTACCTAGGAGTGCAAACCAGCATGAGGCTGCAGTCCTTGTTCTTGTAATTTGTGCCTCTCTGCTGCTCCCTGGGTGTTTGTTGGGTTGTTTTGCTCCATGTGTTGCTTCCCAACCAGCCAGGCAGATCCTCAGCAGATGGGCAATCCCTGTTCTTCATTGTCTGTCCTTGGGAGCAATCACACTTGGGTGGCTTATTCCGAATACTGGTAATAAGACAAACCTTCCTCTAAAATGTACAGAGAAATGTTTGTGATGTTCATATCCTTCCATTTTTGCTAAGTTTGAAATACTGTTTATAGTGTATCATGCAGCTTATTTTACTTTCCCAGTGAAACTGGGCAAAAAGCTAGAGTTAGCCAATATGAAAGGAATTGAAATAAATGAAAATTCCTTTTCCAAAGAAATACGCTTTTTCTGAAGAAAAGCACCTTCAATTTCTCTGCAGCCTCAAAGAACAGTCAGCTTTCCAGTAAATTCTGGTCTATATATATGTATAAATAAATAACATTATTTACTTGAGAAAAAGCACTAAGGAGAAAGGAAAATGCACAGGGGAGATGGAACCACAAAGGCAGCTCCTGGCTCTTATTTAATTCCATGTAAAATTCATCTTGATATCAGGGACTAATTCTGTGGTGGAGAGGTTGGCAGAAAGAAGCTCGTGCTTGTGTCTTAATCCATGTGACCAATGATTTGTTTCAAGTTTTATACTTCTGACAATTGTACTGTATAAAATCAAAATAACTTCTGCATGACTGAATTAACTCCTCTGCCATTTAAAGATTAACTTGTTTATTGAGCGTAGAGCAGTGTATAGAGAGAATTCAGGAGTTTTACTGGAACTTGCCTGCTTTTCACTGAAAAGGGGATGAGCCACCAGGGGATGAAAAGGTCATTTGTAAATTAAGAATTAAAAAAATGTTTTTGAAGTAATGTCTTTAATGAAAACCCCAGTGCCGATGCCATGGAAATGAAGTTTTAATTATTTAAAATACAGAATGTGTTTCCTATTTCTAATTTTCATAATGTGAAATGTGAAGGGAGGAAGGGAAAACAAAAATCATGAAGAAAAGTTGTTCAAAGCCTGCTTTTGCAAACACCTGAATGAGTGTGGAAGTTGGAAGTTTCCATGCATCTCAGGGTCAGCCCTCTGGAGTATTTGGCACTTCATGGAACCTCAAATGCAGGTAATGGAACAAAATCTTTGTGTGGACACTTAATTTAGGAAGACATAAATCACAAATGAAATCTAAGGAGGTTTTGGAGAACTTCCGCTGTGTTTAAAAACACTTTGCTGCTCCTCCTCTCCTTTTGCATAACTGTCAAGGAAGGTCACTGCCATGTCAAGGGCAGCCCTGATCCTGTCAACAGATCAAGGCAGATTGGGGAGTTCCGCAAAATTCCACAGGGCTTTAGTGCATAGAAGTCAAATTGCAGGATTACAGAGTGACTTTTCAGAATTCAGAATTTTTTGCCTTTTCCACTCAATCTGGAAAATTACAAATAGAGGAGTGGGCTTTACCTTCTGGAATGTCTGGATTCTGAGCAACCAAAGAGAAAGTCCTAATCCAGATGAACATTTCAAATGTCACTCCCTCGCAGGAATGAAGTTCTTTGCCAGTTCTGCCAGGTGGGTAGAAGGATGTTCCTCTCTGGCTGTCAGGTTACAGGTATTTTGACTCTCACTTTCAGCAAAAGATTTGACAGTATTTACTTGCATCTGTGATTCCATCAAGTGTTCAAAATAATCTTGAAACAACTTCTAGTATTTGGGGGTTTAGAATTTACACAGCACATAAACTTACTGCTTGAGTATTTTGACACTGCTTATGACTTGCCCTTGGACTAATTTCATACTAAAATTCCCCTTCTCTTTCAAATGATTATAATATTTCTTACTGTTTTATAGAGTCCTAAATGGCAGCTGCTTTTAATGCAAGGTGACCTGCGTGACAGTGAACAGTGGAGTGATCTCAGTGACTTACTTTCACAATATAAAGTAGTTTGAAGAGCATCAGCCCAGTAAATGACTCTTTGAAGTCTTGACTGACGTACATATAATTTTTCTGGGACAGCCTAAGCTAGAAGAGCCAATAAACCTACATGATTTCTTTAAAATGAGCCTTGCAGAGCAGCCAGTTGGCAGCTGAGTAGGAGTTTGCAGACATATGGAGTGTACTGACAAATGAAGTGTGATGCTAACGGAGTCATGGACATTAGGAGTGAGCATCACATCCCTCCCACTCATTAGTGGGGATCCAGACCTGGGTCCTGCACAAAGCTTGAGCTTTGGCAGCAGATCCCCATGGGACTGCCCTGAGATGTTAACACTCCAATCAGGTTGCTTCTTAGGAAAATCCACACTTGAAAGCTGCTAGAGGAGAATGATGTGATGGCAGACGCTCAGGTGAGCCCCACCTTGTCCCCAGTGAAGCCATAAGGAAAGATGGATAATCGTCAGGAGATGTGAGATTGGAGTATTGCAGGCAGTGATGTGACAATCACCAACTGCATCAAAGAGAAGCTGCCTGAACTCTCTGACAACATTGTGCTTTCATATGAAAATAGATTCATTCACTTCAGGGAGAGATGAATGAGAACGATGTGATCGTGCCAATATAAAGAGAAAATCTAGAGAAGGTAATTTGGGATGTGGAATTGCTCTTTTCATCATCCAAGGACAAAGATATCCAATGAAGTGAAAGGCAACAAATTGAAAACAAACAGAAAGTCCTTCTCATGGAAAACTTACCCACAGAGATCTTTGCTGGATATTCCTTGGGGTCATGAGATTGGTAGGATTAAAAAGAATCAAATTGGTTTAGAGCAATGACAACTATCTATACTACATTGAACAAAGACATTGTCTGTATTCTGGGGATTAGAAACTTGGCTTAGGGTCTAAGGCACGTTGTGGGTGAGAGGGTATTTCTCCTCTCAGTCATGCTGTAGTTCTCATCTATGGCATGACTTGTACCCTCTTCTGAAGCAGCAGCAGTGCCAGAGCTGGGGCAGCGTGCTGGACTGACTGGGGGGACTGGTCTCACCTGCATGGCACTTGTGTTGCTGTCACCTTAAAATGTTGGGTTATTTAATACTCACATCCTGGATGCATTCACAAGTAGACCTACTTTTATCCCTGTTGGCAAATGTTAGCAGTGTTTAAGCTGTCAGAATTAGGGTCTCCACCCTCATCAGGTGCAGTCCAGTCTTCTGAGGTGCAAAGTGTTCTGACCAGGAATATTGCTCGAGTTCCAGAAGTGCCACCCCGCTGCAGAATAAAGCACTGGGGAGGGAAATACAGAGGATTTCTGGAGCTGTTACAGGTCGCAGGATCAGGCTTTGTGATAACAAAGAAATGATTAGGCTAAGTGGGAATCTCTGTAATTAAATATAAAAATGTATTTGGTTTAAGATTTTTGCTTAATGTTAAGGAGGTGCTTCATGTCCTGTTTTTCAAAGTAACAGTGTAGAAACTTGAGCCCAACTTTCAGGATAGCTTTACTGAGGCTTTGGACTAGTTCTAGGCTTAAGTTCCAATTTTTAGCAGCCCCCAGTATGTTTTACCATGCCCAGTCCCAAAGGGATCTTTGGGGCTCTCATTGGTGTCACTGAAGCTGCAGCAGGAGGTTTCCTTCAGTGCTGAGTGTGAGATCTGCTGGAGAGAGACACCTCAAACTGCTGTTCCTTGTGGGCTTGGCTTGCTTTAGTCTTAGAACTAGTGAGTATTCCAACAAATCTGATCCTTCCTTTCCACTGAAGGAAAGTAATGGAGCACTCGCTGACTTAAGCCAGGAGCAGGCTCAGACTGAAATTAAAATACTGACAGAGGATGGAAAGCAAACAAGACTGAAAAAAATCTAGTTCCAAGGTGGTTTTGGTAATAAATATTTATGTTCAGCTCCTTCAAAATGTAATGGAAGAAGAAAGAAAAGACCTAATTTTCCTGGAAGGAGTCTTTATTGTACCTAACACAGAAAGAAAATTCTTTATGTCTAAGTATTTGCTATATAATGATAAAATCCTTTTTTCCAGTAGTTGTATTGAAAATCTTGTTTTCAAGGGGATTTTTCCCCCCTTTCTAGAATAGTGGTGCTCTCGGCATTCCTGAGCTATTTTAATATCCATGGTGTAGGAGAGCATTACAAATTTAAAAGTAAATGGTGCTATTAAAGGTAATGGCAGAAGGTATTTTAATGCAACAAAGCTCTTATTCTTCTCTACCTGGTATGGAAGGTGGATAATAGTGTTGGGAGTTTTGGCGGTGTTTGGGGTTTTTTTTAAATACCTCAATCTTACTGTTGAGCCACTTGAAATATGTTTCCTTTCCCTCTCCAGATAACAAGGAACTTTACCTTGCAAAGGCGTTTCACAAGGCGTTTCTAGAAGTTAATGAGGAGGGATCAGAAGCTGCTGCTGCCTCAGGTACCTGACTGAAAAGCAGAACTAAATCAAATGTCTAGTTATTCTGTGTTAATTAATTTTTTAAAACTGCCTTGCTGTACGACCAGGAAAGCTAAATAGGATGGAGACAACCTGTGAAAAACCTCTTCTGGCTTATTTTCCTTCTGATTGTCAGGAGAGTACAGACTGCAGTTTATATTTGCATTATGGAACTTCAGCGTTCATCATTTTTATCTGCTAATTGAGATGGTCAGAGGCATTTGATCCAGAATAGTTAGAAGGAGGTGAGAGTTGCTGCAACTGCATTTTAATAAGCTCATATTCGGAGATGCAAGATGGGAAGTGCTGGATACAAGACCATTGCTGGCCCCTATTAATGCCTGGGGGTACTTGGTTAGTTTACATGATTATCACATGGTTTTAATGAAATTAAGTTGCATTAGTTGCCAATATGTATCATCAGGTAGTTTCTGATTGCCTCTACTTACACCAGGCTTTGAGGAAAGGGAGAATTGCTTTCCTGCTCTGGCTTGAATCGTGCCCTTAATATGGACAGAGATTCCTGGCAATGCTGGAGTCTTTATGAACAGTGCAGGGAAAATGTAAAATTAAATGAAGCACTGGGAATTAATAATAATGTCCTGGAGAAATCCATGCATCTCCAAATAAAAAGAACAGAGTCAAATTCTGCCTGATTCTCAGTTAGTTTTACTTTCAGCCTCTGCATTATTTATCAAGTCAATATAAAAGCTTCAGGATGAACCTATTTAATTGTTGCCCATTGCTTAGTTATTGAGGGTTGTCCTTCACTCTGCCTCTCAGGCTGGGGCCGTGTACAGCAGGTCAGCAGCTCCCTGCCTTTCTGGGAGGGAGTGCGAGCCAGAACTCCTCTGAACCTTCTGCATCTTCAAATTTATTAGCTGCTCCCTCAGCCTGGGAAACTGCGCCACTCTGCATTGTTAATCATTCTTAAAGCCAAAATGACTCTGCAGGTCTCTCTCATTTTCAGTTAATGCTGTCCTGCTGTGTCCTGGTGGCACTTAGTGTTGAGAGTGGGACTTGGGGCTGCCCGTGGGCTGCACAAGTGTCCTCATGAGGAGCAGGAGAAGGTGCAGTGCTGTTTAACAAGTTGCCTGTGTTCTTTTTTCCTGTAGGAATGATTGCCATCAGCAGAATGGCAGTGCTGTATCCCCAGGTTATAGTCGACCATCCCTTTTTCTTTTTGGTCAGAAACAGAAGAACAGGTGAGAACATTGCAGACTCTTTTGCATTTTTCACAGCACATCATCAAGTATTCCAAAGAAAATTGCATGTTTTGATCAATGAACTGGGCTTGTGCTATGAGTTTTCATTAATTATTATTAATAATTATCCTTGCTGTTGTAGACATATGAGGCAAAATATATGTCTGGAGAAGGGTATCTGTCCTTTTTTCCTACTCAATATTCAGAAATCTCCCCAAAAAGAACTATTTCCTGAACTATTAATTTTTCTTTAAAATACCTAATATTGAAAGGCTCACCTTTTCTATGCCCCCTGAATGTTTCTCCAGAACAAGACACCAAAATCTGACGTAACCCTGAAAAACAGGGTGATTTAAAACCCCAGGGAAGAAAAATTCACCATTTTTGTTCTGAGTACGCAGTGTTACTGCCCTGAACATCCACCATCACTGCACTCCCTCGGAGCTTGGCTGGAGTAAGACCAGTGAGACGCTTTCCCAGTACCAAATGATTTGCATAATGGACAGTTATTACAGCTATGAATAATTCTGTTGTGCTCTCCAAGTGTTGTGTGGCAGGTGAGGGATGAGAACAGCCCTCAGCAGCAAAATGGGCAGTGATTAAGGAATTCCTTAGTTTTGTGTTTGTAATTTGTCTTAATGATGTGGCTGTGCCTGGATGACAAAACATTGCTGTGCACTCATGTTTGGGCTGTGTTTGAGAGGCCCAGCACAGGTAGCCATGTCTATTAAACCATTTGGATTGCAGTAAAGCTGGGAATCCAGCTGGGGACACTCACTTGTGGGACTTCATTCTCATCCAAAATTCAGAACACAGAGCTGTGTAAGCTACTGGGAAGAAAATTAACTTGATCCCAGCTGAAACAAGGCCAGCAAGGCAGGATACCAGCCCTGAGAGAGATTTTTTGACCAAACTAAATTGGGTATCCTTGCTGTTGTAGACATATGAGGCAAAATATATGTCTGGAGAAGGGTATCTGTCCTTTTTTCCTACTCAATATTCAGAAATCTCCCCAAAAAGAAAACTTCAAATCAGAACAGAATAGAACATGGTCACTTTGGGGTGGTTAACATTGCACAGGCCTTGTCATTGCTTGGAGAGAGAGGAATTGTCAACAACTGGAGTTAAAGCCTCAAAGCTTGTTGTTAATATGGAAATCTAAGGTTAGAAACCTCTTGGGAAAAAGACCTGTGATGGCTACGCTTCCAAAGACAACCCAAGTGCTCAGGTTTGGTTATGGTATTGAACCTTTGCCTTTCATGGCTACCAGGTTCTGGGGCATGTTCCTCTGAAGATCATGCACCACGTGCTCTGGAGCTTATAATGGGTGTTCATTGTCTCATAACCTCAAATTTCACTTCAGTCCTGACGTCTTTCCACCCTCCCTTCCCTCTTTCTCCACAGGCACCGTGTTATTCATGGGAAGGGTAATGCACCCTGAAGCAATGAGTACAAGTGGCCATGACTTTGAAAAGCTTTAACTGCCACCAGCTGCCAAAAAGAGGAGATAAGCACATAAAGTTTGAAGTTAATATATTTAAGGTTTGCTGTGTTTTCCCCCAAGATATTGTTTCAAATGCTTTTGGATCTAACTGTGTGCAAGTCAGTTCCCAGAGGAAAGCTTACAGTATTAAAGTAATGGTTCTGTTTCTGTTGTTGTGATTGCTGTGTCCTTAAAATAAAGTTGTGTACATGTCAACAACTGTTTCTTGTTCTAGTGGATTGTAAAGCAGAAAACTGCAAACCCATTATTTGTAATTTTTTTACAGTCCAAAGCCTGCCTTGATCAATGAGACAGGAGCAGAATGTGCAGCTCTGAGTAATGCAAATGGCAAAGCTTGGTGGTGATTCCTAGAGCCGAAGGGCTCCATGTGGACAGTGTGCTCTCATCCTGTTCCTGTCAGAGCAGGGAACAGCCTGGGATGTGCTGGTTGAGCCGGGGGAATGGAACAAATTGAGCCGAGTGGATTTCCTTCTCTAACTGTGGTAGATTTTGTGTGAACTCCCCGCCGTGGGTCTCAAGTGTTGCTTCTCTGAATGCTCCCGCATGTGACTGCACTGCCCCTCCCTCTCTGCTGCTGGCAGTGACCTCTGATGCATGACCAGCTGAGCCCTGTCCCTGGAGAGCTTTTCATTGTCTCACTGCAGGGATTTAGAATGCTCGTTCTCAAAAAAACCCAAACAACAAAAGAAAAAATTTAAGTGTCTAAAATGTTCTATTCATAAATAAATGTCTAAAGGAAGAATATAATCCTTTTCATTTCTTACCTTTTTCTTGAGATTAAACTGACAGAGAGGAGAATGACATGTAGCACAAGTAAATATTAGCAGGGGACTTAGTTGGTGTTTCCATTTGGAAGAGGAGGAGAAGTCCCCACTGTCACCAGAGAGGCATGTAATTATTTCCTGCCTCATTGTGCAAAGTACAAAAAGAACACAATTTATTAAAAAGGCAGGAGAGAACAGGGCAAAGGAGGGAGGAACTCCTTTGAAACAGATCATCCACACAAACCTCAGGATAATAGGTGAGTTTCTTCCCAGTCAATAAGAGTTTTGTCTTTGGAATTCTATGGGAACAAATGCAAATTGGCTGAATTCAGTCATGGGCCTCTGGCATTCATTCCCTTCAGAGCAATGTAGATACTGCCCACAGAGTTATTCATGCAAGGAGGACTTCCAAAATCTGACACATTTTTCAGTCTTTTTTTTTTCCTTTTTCTGCTGCTGGTGCAGATCTGGGATGTGATGGATGTTCTCTGTGGAGGCCGGTTATGCTCCCTTGGAGAAAGGGCACTTGGACACATTTCTAGCCCTGCCTCCTTGAATTGTTTCAAAAATGGGACTCCTTAGTGTGTTGCTGTTGCTTTTTACCTTTAGTGTACTGTAGTCTGCATTCAAATTTAGACAGAAATTGTAATTTTAGTTGTGTATAGCTGGCAATGTTATGCTTGGGAGGGCAGAAAGGGAGTGCTGCTCTGGAGGAGCAGGGGCTAATTTTGCCAAGACACAGAACTAGTCTCACTGCAGGTGAAATGAGCTTTGATGTGGGTTATACAAGGGCTGATTCTTCATATTTAAATAGCTCTGTGACCATCCCCTCCTGTCTGTTGAAGTGACCCATATGCTGAGGATCTCTTGGTTTAATCTTCGGGGAGCCTGATTTTTAAGCCATCACATTTTTTTCAGGCTGATTTTTGTGCTGTTCTGACTTAGACACAAGAAAGCCAATGATGACCCTCAGCCCTGTTTATTTTCACTCCATCAGGAGTTCTTCCTGACCAGTTTTGTGTTTTCTTTGCATCAGTTCCTTGCAGCGAGAGATTCTCCTTGCCAAGGGGAGGGCTGAAGACAGATTGGAACTAAGCTGTGGAATTTTGGGAGGAAGGACAGCTGCCAGGCAGAAGTGTTTGTGGAGGATGTCAGGCAAGTGCCCAGCCTTCCTCAGGAGCTGGATTGAGCAGAGGGGGAATGATGTGCAATTAAACATTCCAGATTTAATTCTGACAACTGCCTGAGTAGGCACAGAGGAAAACCAGCAGAAACAGAAGTGCAAACACTGGTGATTTCACTTGCTGCTCTCCTGGTCCTAACAGATGCAAAATAGCCATTTTATGTTTCTACTAAAATGAGAATTACTCGGTTTTCAACAACATGAATTGATGTATTTCCAACTTATGCAAATATTTTAGTTGTAGACCACAAACAATAGCTCTCAAACAATACTGCTTTTCAGTAGTAATAATAGCCTAAGTATTGTTACCAATTTATTGAGGTATATGAATACCATCCATCATGGTTTTTACTCTACATTTTGTATCATGTTCCTTTCAAAGATGCTCTTGCTATTTCAATGCAAAGCTAGCAAAATACTGTTGTCTTTTTGTTTGGATCTTTTTTTTTTGGTGAGGGGAATTTGTCAGTAGTAGCTCATATGTGAGTTTAGCTGTGTAGTCTTAAAAATTGTATTTGTGTTGGAGGCTAAATCAGAAATAAATCACTGAAACTTCTCTGCTTGTGCTGTGTGATGAGCCATGGGGTGACACTGACTGCAGCTGGAGCTGCAGCACAAGCGGGATGATTCCTTGCCCACATGTCCTGGAGTCCAGGTGGGAATGCCTTCCAGAGTTGGAAAGAGTACTTTCCCTAAGCATCCTTTTAGTAGTGGTGCTGCTGCTGAAGATTGACTTACTTAACTAATAAGATCCCACTTGTATCTGACTTTGAGCAGGTTTTGTACATTCTACATTCAAACAAGAATTGGTGGTGTTTTGTGAGTTGGAATGTTTTTGTTGCTGTTCCAAACACAAACTTTCACTCTCCTTGGTGGTGGCAAAGTAAACTGTTGTATCAGTGTGATATTCCTCAAACAAATAAGATCTTGGAGTTATACCAGAAACAAACAAAACCAAACTAAGTCAAGGCTTTGGCTAATTTTTATTTGTCAATGGTGGACAAAAGAAGAAACCACAAGATGTCACTCTATCCTAAGGAGCTAAGAAGGACTTCCTATTGACAGTAATCCTATGGGAGTGTTGGAAAGCTGAATAGCCCGAGTGGGACTTAAGTCTATGTAGATCTCAGTGCAGTTAATGAGAGCTGCTTGAGTTTGGAGCACAGTTAGACCCAGGTTCTTGGGATTAACAATTGCAGACCAGGGGAACAAACCCCAAGATACTTTGTGTTACAAACTTTACTCTGAATCTTTGATAATGGATTGCTGGATGAAATTCGTCTCTCCCAGGGGAATTCCTGTCCAGTTCCTGGCCTGCATGATGCATTGTGTACTTGGGGTGAGGGAAATAGCAGAAATAGGTTATTCTTTCAACCTCTCTCTGTGAACAGCCCCAGAGCTGTTCTGGGGTTACTTTGGAGTCACGGCTGCAACAGGGCATGGAATTTCTCTTCTACATGAGAGAAATGACTAGGGTTGAAGTCATTGATACACTGCTCCTATTATTCTGTTGTTCTCTTTTGCTTGCCTCTTAAGTCCCCCCTCTTTTGCTGCCTCCCATGGTGTCACTGGGATTTCTTCAAGAGCAGATTCCCAGCGTGTTCTCCCATTGCACACTGAGCTGACACCACTGGCAGGTGTTCTCTCTTCCTGGGCAGGAGGCAGTATTGTTCCTACGAGGGTTTTCCAAAAGTGGCAGCTCCTACTTCGAAAGGGGTGTTTACAATTCTTGAGTTGTTCCTGACCATTTAATTGGGCAATCTTTGTTTTTGTCCCTGCAGTGAAAAATGGAAATACATGGATTAGAAAGAGATGGATGAGTTACCCCCAAAACCCAGTGCCAGGGAGGAGGAAACCAGTACTTTTGTAACTCAGGTAATACCAGCAAGAAGTGAGTTGCCTTCCCTTGTGAGCCACTCTGCATTTACAGGCACAGCTGATGAGGAGCTGTCGATTCATTTAGTTTGTAAAACTCTCTGTGGTGCCCAAGGGGTTTGGATGAAGTTGCCCTAGTCACAGGGGTCCAGACAGAGGGGGGGCTCCAGCTGCTCACTGGGACCTCTGTGCGCTGGTTCACCAGGGTCTTTGGCTTCCAGCTGGCATTGGGGAAGGGCTGCAAAACAAAGTTACACATGAGAAACCACTGTCAGTGCACACAGTTGGTACTTTGAAACTCATTAACACTAAGTGTCTGTCACCCCCCTCTGCCAGGGCTTCTCAGATGATGTTCTTTTTATACAGCACTGCCATCCACACGAATATTTTTCATTTTACAGCACTAATTAGAAGCCCAAGTCACGGGCCAGTTGCTCTAGGCATTAGGCAAACTGAATGAAAAAGAGACGAAAGTAATGCACTGAAAATGCAGTTGAAATTGCAGTTTATAGACAATAGCGCAGTGCAGTAGTCAAGGCTGTGAGGCTAATGGGGGATACCAGGCTTATTCAGACACTCTGGCACGCAGGTAATGGAGAAAGGTGGGAAAGATAAATGTATTATCCAAGATACAGGTAGTGATGGTAAAACTCTAGGTCTACTGGGACCTGGTTGAGGAAAGAATTGAAATTATTCCTGCAGCTCAGGAATTTAGCCCACTGCCTAGTTTTATCTTTTCAGCCACACTGAATCCCAATAGGAATGGTGTTCTGGGTGTGACCCATGCTCTACTGATTACAAGTTGTTTTACTATCTTTCTCTCATTAACACATATCTTCCCTATGGAAGAGTGATCCTTTGGGCAAACTGATGGAAAATTCCTCCAGAAAAACAATTCTGTGTTTGTGTAGAAGTGCTTTGAAGGAAGGAAGGAAAAAACAGAGAGAGGAAATCTGGATTGTGTCTGAATCATGTCTTTAGTGTTCTCATTAAGGGATTGGAATTGCCCATGGAAAAAGATGAGTTTCAGCCATTCTTTCAAGTATTCTTCTACTAAAAGAGTTTAGACTCAGTCATAGTTTAACATTTTGACTCTATTTACACATATTTGTTATGAGTCATGTTTTAAAACCAAGCTGAAATCCTTCCAGGTGATAACATTGCCTGAGCAGAGTGAATAAAACATATCAGAACCTCATAAGAAATAAAGGGCATCAAGAAAGAAGTCCATCTTGCCCTGAAAGCTGTAAGGATCATGGTCTGGGCCCCAAAAAATGAGTCCAATCTCAGTGTCACCAACAGTGTGACACAAAAAGCTTTTGTCATTGTCAATATGCTTGATAAATGCATGCTCCTAAAGGGAGCGGCCAAAAAGCCAGCACAGCTTGACATGGGAATTAAAATGGTCTGAAGTTTATTACAAGAGAAAGACTGGTCTCCAAATCCATTGGATCTCCTGGGAAATGTTTTCCTTGGGTCAGGCTGCAGATGGGAATTGCCAGCTTGTAGTGACAGCCTGTGGTTTTCCAGTAGCAGGACCGGGCAAGGCTCTCCTGCCAGCGCTGACCCAAGGATGTGTCTCCAGCAGCTGAGCTGCTTTGGGCAGGGCACTTGGAACAACAGGGTCTTTAATGTCCCTTCCAACCCAAACCAGTCTGGGATTCTGGGATTCTATTAAATCCCTCAGTAAAATCCACAGAAAGGCAAAAGAGGCCAGTTCTGCTGGTGCCTGTTTTACATCTGGTTCCATTGATTATTCCTTCACAGAATTTTCTGCTTGGTCCAGACAAGAGGATCAGAGACAATGTGCTCCAGTTTGTAAGTTTACATCTGGCTTTTTGAACAGAAATTCTTTGCAAATCATCTCAGTATTTCAGAGCTGCTGCAGATTCATGGGGTGCAAGCTGAACAGAGTAACTTTGAGTGATTTCAATTCATTTTCTAGTGTCATGCATATATGGAACAAAGTGTTCTGAGGAGGGGATCTCTTAATTTCTGAGCCTTTGAATCATAACATGTGTGGGACAGAGAGCTTGGAACCAGGAGTGAAACAGCTTGCCTTGTATCAAGCCCTTGCAAAAGTTGAGGGCGGTACCAGTTCTTCCTCTTCACTGATGATACATCAAAGTAGGCAGAGCAGAAATCAGGGAATGGCTAGTTCCATAACCTTCAATGTTTAAATCAAGCTAACAACCATGTAGTGTCCAAAACACCCATAGCAAAGAGCATCATCAGAAAAAGCTAAATTTAGTCAGAGTTACCTGGAGCCTGTTCCAAATCCCCTTGTAGTCCATCATAAAAGGATTGCCATTCGTTTCAGACAGTTTGGGACCATGTGCAGGTTTCTCTCAGGCTGTGCCCTGAAACGTGAGTTCTGGGTGGGAACTGACATGCCTCTGATTTTGTTGGATTAGTAAGAACTCAATTTTTGCCCCATTTGCAAGAATTACTTCGGGCCACTTACCTGAAAATCTGACATAGCCTCTAATCCCAATGTTTCTATGGAAAAATGGTGAAAACTATAAGCATGCAAGATGTAGAATTTGTGAAGTTGTATTTTGTGTGTGTGCACGCACTCATTAAACATGGATGTACTACCAATATCACAAATCCTGTGATTATTTGAGAAGTAATTGTTTTTTCATGCAGCAATAGGGTTGCTGCATGAAACCATAAGACAATGCAATACAAAATAGCAAAGCCACTCTGTGCCTCTTGGTTTAGAGGCTGGAGGACTTTTCCTTGGTGTAGGATGCCTGTAAGGGAATAAAAATGTTGTTTGCCCCCTCCCTTTCTCAGTCACCAGCTTGGCTGAGCTCCTCTTGGTCCTTGGAATTAAATGAGGAATTCCAGCATCTTGAAACTGGTGGCAGCATAATCCTCTGCCTACAGCCATTGCACAGGGGGTTCACAAAGTTAACAGAAGCAGACAGATGAAGGCAGAGAACCCTGGGGAAATAAAGGGATATCGGTGTTTAACACGCTGGGCAGTGGCAAAGCTCTGCAGCCACTGAAGAGGAGCCACGGCCCCCATGGGAGGAGCTGGCAGAACTCACTCCTGACCTGCTGCTTCTGTATTACTTGGCATGTGTTTTCTAGATAGAACAACTCTCTAGCAGATTTATTGGCAGTGCACTGAGAAGTATCTTCAAGACAAGTTAATTCAGGCTCTCTTAGCCTTGATAACACCTGCTTAAAATATGCTCCTTCCTATGGATGACAAGAGTACAGAGATTGTTATGATAGTTCCATGACAAGTGACTTCCAAAAAGCAACATAGAAGGCTATTTTTCAGAAGGGCCATTAACCAGCTGGCAGCCCATTTTCCACCCTTCATGGGAAGCATGATAATCTGAAGAGCATTCAAGAAAACAGCAGATCAAAGTCTTTGCCGTTTCCCCAGGAAATGCGTCCTGATGACTCCACAGAGAAAGGGTTTCAAGTGGAAAGGATGTTTTACGTTTCTATCTCCTTCAGTGCTGCAAAGCCCTGCTTATTTTTAAGAGTTTCTGTGCAAAACCTTTTTTTTTTTTTAAATAGAGCTTGGGGATTATTAATTTTTCAGGTGTGTTCACATTGAGCACAGGCATCTGAAGACACAATCTGATAAACTAAGGGGTATCTCTGACAGTGTTGTGCTTCTGGGTGTCAATGCAACGCTGCTGGGGACTTCAGCTGCTGTCACACTGTCGAAACCTGCACCGACACAGCAGCGAGGACTCATTTTTCCCCAGCAGAGAAGTATAAAATCAGTGTTTATTCCTGTTCTCAACCTCAGAACACACACCAGACTGGGAACTAGTCTCTGCTCCATCCATTTGTCTGTATCCCAAGTGGCTCGTTCCACAGAAAACAGCTTTGCTGGAACAGAAAAGACAACCCTCCTGGTGAGGGACCAGCAGGTACAGTTGGCCTGACGCCCTCGTGCCAGGGCTGGGAGGATCCCGCTGCTTTGGCACTGGGCTGAGGTCTTGCCCTTTTGTATCTCGTGGTGTCTTTCCGAGGCTGAATTGGAACAATCTGATGCTGTAAATTGCTGACCATGAAAGAGGATTGAGGCTGATGTGCAGCAGCCTGCTGTGTCCCAAACTCCAGGCCAAATCCTGGTTGGGCCAAAGTGCCAATGGATTTATGCAGTAGGAAAACCCAGTGAACAATCAAAGCATTTAAAACCAAGCCGACAAATCTGAAGCATTTGGGAGCGGCAGCTGATGTTCCCTCAGAGATAAAACACATGATTTCTATAATCATAAAAATACATTTAATTGTGTTTATTTAAACCAGCTCGTGTTTTGTTGTGAGCATTAATCATCTGGTGTCACACAATGGAATACTAAATGTCACACGCTGAGTCACATCTCCAGCGACACTGCCTGCAATGTTCTGGCTGCACTCCACAGCTGTAGAAAGAAGTGCTTCATGCCTTGCTGGCTGTAGAGCAAACACACTCTTGCAGCTTCATTTTGTATTCAATAACTCTCCAAAACAGCGAAGGCAGCATGCAGAATGAGGAGGAACACCACCGAGGCTCAGCTGCTCCTTTCACAACTCGGCTGCAGAAAGTACGAGGTTTGAGAGAAGACACTAAAGAACAGGTATCAGCAGAAATACTAAAGTGCCTTAATCAACACAGTTACACCTTGTTACTTTCCTTCCTGAGTTTTGGATGAAGAAGCAACATCAGCAAGTTTCCTGCTGAAAACAGGGCCCTCTTCTTGCCCCAGTGCAAGGCAAGGAGAAAAGCAAATTCTCATTTCCCGACTGCTGGAATACAGCACAGGGCTGGCAGCAAAGGGGAGCAGCTGAAAGATGGCATAGTTAATGTTTTATTCAGGGGCCTGGCAGGTCTGTGAGTGGAGCATACAGGGACATAAAGCAGTTTAACAGCACCTTCACAACCCCTTTAGGCCAGCAGTGGACTTAGAGCCTCTTGGAAGTCCAAAGATCAGGATGGATCTCAATAGTACAGGTTTTCATCTATTTATTTTTTTTCCTTAAAGAAAAGCTGCTGCTTTTATCACCTCACCTCTGTTAAAGCAGAAGTGTGAGGTGGGGACTGAACCTCTGAAAAATCCAGCTCTGTGTGCAGGGGGCATTTTGGATGAAAAGAGCTACAGCAGAGCGAGGCGCTGGGTGAACTCATTCCATCTGCAGCCGGTGGATCACCTTCCCTGGACCCTGACTGAAAGCAATCCAATGGCAGGGAAGGATAATTCCTATGGATGGAGCACTGCCCCCATCAGGGGTTACACACACGGGCTCTGGGAAGTCCCACCAGCAGCTTCGGTGTCCTGCAGCACCAGGACTTGGGTGGAAGGACAGTGTTGTGGAGAGCAAGGGGAAGGTAAATCACTCAGGTGAAGATGCTCTGAGGTCTTCTTGCCTTTTGAATAGATGTGAGTCCAGAATCCCTTGTCTACTGAAGCCAGTAGGCCTGATTTAAAATAGATATTGATACCCATGCCTTGTGATCCCAAGTGCCTGTTGCTGAGAAGGGCCCATTTGGTGAGGCTGGGACTCCCACCCGCTCAGCAGCAGGGACCAATCCTGGGCTGAGGGACAAAGCGATGGGAACCAGTCCCAAAAATGCTTCGGTGCCCCCAGTGCTGATGGAAGGGGGACATCCTGTAGCCCTCAGGACACACAGACACAGCAAATGCAGTCTCTGAGCAGAAACACATTTTCATTACATTTGATTTCTTTTGGCAGGCCATGCCTGTTCCCAACTTTAAATGCAGGAATTCTGGACAGCCACAGAGTGTCTGTCTCCTTCCTAGAAAAGAAGCACTGGAGAGAAACAGGGCTCTTTCTCCTTTTTTAATGTAACACAAGGCTGCCATTTTTTCCAAAATGAAAGCAAGAGGGAGCAAATTATTTGGATTTTCTGACAAAAGCTGCGTGAACACAACACCTTTAATAAAAACAGTTGATTCTTCCCCTAATGCTTCTCTCTTCTTTATGATCACAGGAGGCCCTGCTTTCTGCTTCAGCTGCAGAACATATTTATTATCCTTGCAGACAGTGAATAACAAGGCATTCATTTGAACTTAATTTTTTTTGGCAATAAGAGTCGGGGAAAGAATAGGGATAAAAAAATGGGAGATGTCAGGAACAAGTTCTGCCTGTAAAGACACATTCAGAGCTCTCATTTCCTTCTTTGACTGGAATGGGGACAGGTATCTCTGAATTTTAAACAACTGAATTATGTTTATCATTCAGCTGCATTGTTTTGCCACGCTTTCCTGTTCTTTCCCTCCTTTCTGAGCTTATTTAGAGCTGGGCAATTTTTACCACCTTGGCCCACCAATGCAGTAGTTTTCCTGTTCCCTACTTAAAGAGATTGTGGTTATTTCTCTCAAATAATGACATATGACAACTGGGTAAAGCCACTTTAATAAGGAAGTGCTCTGGTGCCTCCTAAATATTCCCATATTTGCAAGATCTGAGTTTTGGGAAGGGAGGGTTTTGATGGATGAAGTGAAACAATTTTTTCAATATAATTCAGGTCATCAATTCCTCACAAAAAGAGGAAACTTGACTCTTTAGCAGTTGGCAACAGCTTCATAAATAAATACAAAAAATCATGGAAATACAGTGTCATCTGCAATGAGGGAAGTTAGAGAGGAGAATAACCAGAGATGCTGCTTCCAGCAACACAGGGGAAAAGGAGGCTTGCAAGGCTTCAACAGGAAATTGCATATCAAAATGAATTTAGAATGATTTTCATATGATTAAAATTACCTGGTGAAACTTGTGTTTGATAAATTAAGAAGTGCTTAATGAAAGTTGTGTTCCATTGGGAATTACTAACAATTAAGTTATGAAAAGATGAAGCATGAGATTAATAATAAGGATGCGGATAGAGGAAATGAGAGTGACCCCATACCAGAGTTCTCCATCAAATGCCTGGTCTTGTTTGTTTTGGCAGCTTGGGATGAGATGCTTTAAATTTGGAGGCTTAGACAGAAATGGCACTTGGACAAGTGGAGACTAACAGAGAACTCATGAAAATGGAAGGCACTTTGTCCATCACTTTCTGTGAGCTCTAATCCATGCCCTGTGGAAAGGGATGCTCCAGTCTCCTGTGCGAAACCTGGCAGGTACCTTTGGGATTTCTCCATGGGCACATACAGGTTGGATTCTGCTCCAGCTGAATCCGGTGGCATTGCTCATGAGGGCACGAGCCTAAATGCAAGAAAAGGAAAGTTATGCCCAAGATCTTTTCAAAAAGAAACTTTTCAAAAAATAATCTCAAAACATTATTTATATTAGTGTCAGATAAAGTCTGATTCATCCAGAAATTGCTGACCTGCATTTTGTTAGAAAATTCAGGTTTGGTACTGAAATAAGTCTCTCCTAAGCCAAATAAAAATTCCATTCCCCATTCCATAAACATCTCTTCTTATGGCTTGATCCAAAGACCATAAAATCAAGGAAAGGCTCAATCTTCAGTGCCAGACATTGTCATTATGACTTACAAGCCCATTGTTTTTCCAGAAGAGAGAACCAAATTTCGGTGCTTGTTGCTTGGTTACAGCCCCTCCAACCCTCTTGGAACCCATGGCTTTGTAACACCTTGGAAAAGCAGGCATCTCTAGTTTTCACTTCAATTATTTATGGAGCTTGTTGTCGATTCCTTTTTGTCTGGTGACCCTGATGAAAAGTTTCACTAACTCTGCTCTCCTTCTCTCCAAGGCTTTATCCTGCTGAACTTGGCTTTTCCTTGTGAATGCTCTCCAAGTGCTACCAGTGGGAGTCAAATACTTTAGTGGGATCCTGACTGGGCAGGACAAACAGAAATGTGTTGCCTGGGTAACTCAGCAAAATATCCCATTAATTTGGGCAAGTTGTGCCTGCTTATCTGCTGAGGCACAGAGGGATAAATGTGCATTTCATGTTGTGTTCCTTTTCCAGTGCTTCCCATGCCTGTCCATGCAGGCTATGCTAGAGGTATTCCAAGGAATTCTCTCTCTGACTGATTCATCCAACACCAACACCACGGATCCCTGGATGTAGTCAACCCAGGTAAGATCAATATAAAAATTAACTTTCTGTCGCTGCTGAAATGTTGTTCAATTTTTAGATCTGATTTTACTGGTGGCGTCAACTTAATGGTTTGATATCACCTAAGTAAATTAAGTATTTTACATAAAGAACATAAAATTACATCAACAGACTGATTTTTACCAGCTGCTGCATCCCTGAATCAGAAAAACGTTATCCTAGAGAGATGATTTATAAGTATTCCTTAATGATGATTAACAAAATGCCAGCTCAGAGAAACTCAGCTGTTTAAATGCAGACTTTAAAGCCAGACTGCTCATCTAGTCTGGCCTAACGAAGCCAGTCTCTGTGAATCCTGTGGGAATGCTGACCCTGCTCACAGGAACAGAGGGTTTGCTGGCACTACCGCAGTGCCAGCATTTCATGGTCTGAGCATTTCAGTTATTTGTGGATAAAAGGAGGCGGGATAATATTATTGCCTTTCTTCCTACTCTTTGTCTGTCTGCTCTGTTCAGTTAAAGCACAAACTCTCCTCTCTTTTCCTGGCTTGCTGTGGTGCCTCTGCTGGCCCACAGCAGTCAGGACAATTGGGATTGTTTCTGTCATTAATCAGACCTCAGGACGAGCCCTATTTGGCCACTTCCTACGTATTTCATGCACCTGCAGGACACGCAGGGAAGCACCAAGTGGAGCGCAGATGGGAGACACACGTGGCTGAGACTGATGCCCACCCTGTGTTTGCCCTGCTCAGCCACTTCAGAGCCAAAACTACCGGTCAGACAAAGTGGGAAAGACTTTCTTGCAGCGTTGGGACATGCTGCTGAATTTCTTGTCAGAAGCAGAGTTTTATAGGCAGGTTGTAAAGATCTGAAAAATAGTGTTTCTAATGGAAAGGCCGGCAGCATGGGAAAGCTGTCACTTCTCTGCAATAGCACCGAGATAATTTTTCCGAGGCTTTATGAGGAATGTGTTTGCCACGGAAGATCTGAAGCCCATTAGGCTGTGATGGCAACCAACACCTTTCATTTTTTTACAGAGAGGAAAAATGGTAAGTAGAAAGGCCCCAAATTACGGCCTTGTTTGATTTAGATTTTAATTTCTTTATTCTTAGCAGGCAGAGAAGGGATACATTCAAGTGACCTGATGAATCCCTAATACTCCATTCTCTGCCCACCCCGTAATAAACTCAGTTCTTGCTGCATCAAATTTTAATGAAACCTGTGTGGAATGACTACTTTGTTACATTTCACATAACCATCTGTCAATTCAGCATTTGGAACCACAAAATGCCTTTGCAGAGGAGCTGAAATTTTCTAATAACCATTATTCTCCTGTACTTTACTGGCACGGGGAAGTTTGCCGGCGGAATTTCTAAGGGAACGTTTCGGAGCCTCCAGTCACTGCTGGGGAAAGCACAGGCCTTTCTCTACAGAAAAATCTTATAATGATCAGCCTTTGTAACAACCAAGAAGAAGATAAAAAAAAGAAATATGAGGGAAAGGGAGGAGAAGGAACAATTCTCCTGTGAAGAAATTGAAAGGTAGGAAGTCAGAACCATCGAGGTTTTGACTATATGGTATTTCCAGTTGAATATCCCCGGGCAGAGCGGATTGTGTTCTTTTTTCCACATTGATTTTAACTTATTTATCCCTCTTCTTTCAGTGCAGAGCCCAGGAGCTCAAGTGAGGCAGGAGCTGTGCCTGTGGTGTGGGAGATGCCGATCAATAGGGCGTGATTGAGTGCTCTATTATAACCTTACACTGAAACTGGTTCCCGTAACCACTGCTGGAGTTTAAAAGCCATCTGTAAACTTCAGCAGGAGCTAACCAGTGCCCAGAACAACACTGGGCTGCAATTCCATCAGTGGCACCCTGCCAGCTCCTGCACTTTGCCTGGGTGAGCCAAGCAAGCATTATATCAAACACGTTTTCAGGGGAATAGCTTCACTGCACTGACTCGCAGAACCTACAGCTTTAATGGTTCAAGAAAAATATGATATAAAAACAGACACAAAACTGACCTGTTGGTTCCCACCAAGAGAAGAGTCTCTTGTTTTCATTCCCAGCTGCAAACTCCAAGAAGGAAGCCTGGAAGGTTATTTCTAAAATGGCTGAGCACGTTCAAATGAGTCAAGAACAGCCAAGAGAGTGAAGAGGTGCCCATGAAGAACGTTCATGAATGTTACATAAAATATGAGGCTCTTTGAGTCTTTTCCTTTCATCCAAAGTTCTTTGATAAATTAATAAGTCATTTAACAAGCTGTTAATGAAGCAGGAAGTCTTTTGGGCAAAGAAAATATTAACTTCAAGTGGGCAAAACTGTGAAAGCAATTCAGAAAAGCGAAATTGCCGGAGTGAGCAGACCAGAGATTCACCCGGACGATCACGTATCCCTCTACAGGTATCACCAACCCATCTGTAGGCACCTTCTGGAAAGACAGTTCATTGATACCAGCTCCACCAGCCCAGGAATTTGTTTGATGTGCTTAAGAGATCGGTAACAATAGCTCCTAACGTGACTGCGTTGCGAGGTGACAGTGTTTCCTTGGAGACAGTGAAGGCACAGAGCCCCAGGCAGGATCCCTGCGGGTCCCCCCTCTCCAGAGGCTGGAGAGCTCCCTCCCCGTGCAGGGGCAGAGATGGGAAGATAAGCTTTGGCCGTAGACAAATAGCCTTGTGCAAGATGTGAGGATTTTATGCAGCAGCGAGACATGTCTGAAAGGTAGGAGGGTGAAAGGAGAGCCGGACCTGTAGTCATTGCACAGCTTGACATGCTTTGACAACAAAGATAGTGTTACAGGATTGAGTGTCTTTTTAAAATGTGCCAGCCTGTATTGCTAATGGAGATTGTTGCGCAGAGAACACACGAATTAAAATGTTTGGGGTTTTTTCATTTGGTGCCATTGGCTGGTTGCTGAAAGGCAGAAGCTGGCCCATCAAAAATGTCTAATTTGTGGTAAAAGTGTGTGAGATGCACAGTGATTTGAGATGTGGGATTCCTATGTTAGTTAATATGCTGGGTATGTCTAATTATGGTGATAGGACCTGATTATGTTCATTATGCCTTTTAGGGGGCAATTTTATGATGCATAAAGTAAGATAATTGATGCTAGAGTTAACAGCAAGGATGCAATGTAGCCATAACTTACAGGTGTGTTTGTCACTGAGTTATGCTCAAAAGAACTGCTTCGAAATGTTGCATAATGGCTCATAAAACTCTTCTGAAAATAATTGAAAAGTAATAGAGCATGGAAACACAGTGTCCACACCCTCTCCTGTTCCAAGTTTAGAGAGGTCTCACAATAAACGTTTGCATACGAGCAAAGCTGCTCCTGAGCAGTAAGTTGGATGCATTTGGAATGAAGAACAGCCCGAATTCTGAGTTTGCTCTTTTAAACACCTCCAGAAATCGTGTTTGTAGGTTAACCCTGCAGTTCATACCTGTGGGTGGGCTTTGGTGCGTGCCACTGACTGGGACAAGGTAAAGAAGGGGGTGTTTGTGTCCTGTGAGCAAAGAGCCCCTTGTGCAAGGGGTCTGGGCAGGGCCAGGACCAGCAAAATCAGCAGCTCTCACCTACTGATAGAACTCTGTGCTTTGGGAGGATTTGTCACCCTTTTCTTTGTTTCTTTGGTTTGGTTTTAATTTTCTTTTCCTGAAAGATGATCCTAAAACATGTTTGGTTTGGTTTCTTTAGAACTATCCACGTTTTTTACTTCCATAGTAGCAGGACTGACCAAACTTGGAGCACTTTGCTGTTAAATAACACCCTGAGCAGACTTCAGTGAGATCACCCCCATGGGAGCAGGGACCTTTCCATCACGTCTGGTCTGTGATTTGGTGGGCTGTGAAGCTGGAGCCAGAACTGTAGGAATTCTGACTCTGGATAAGTGAGGAGTTAGTGTGAATAGCCCTGCTACTTGTTCCCACATCTTTTATCACGGGCATTTCAGATCTCCAGGGAAAGCAGACGTCGCTCAGTGAAAGCTAAGCCTGCTAGAGGCTGCTGATTCATGAAAAGCAGCTGGGGATAAGACTCTGGCAAGCTGGACCAGACCCCAAAAGTGCTCAAAACACTGGAACAAAAAGCCTTTCAAACCCCAACTGCAAGAGTTCACTTACAACCTTCTTTATCTTTGCTCCTCTTCCATGCACTGATCTTGCATTTGCTGGGAGGCAAAGCTGAACCTCTGCTGTGGAGTCTCAGATGTTTATTTTTCAAGGCTGCCATTTGATCAGCAGAAAGGAGTCTTTTGACTGACAGCCCTTTCTTAACAGCCAAATGTCTCACATACACACAGGAGGGATTTTTCAACTCAGCTCTTCACTCAGAATATCTTGCCCCGGTGTAGCTTCAGAAGTAGCTCAGCTATAGCTCTTCAAAGTGGGCTTTTAATGCATTCTGCCCATAAAGTCAGCTGGACTCAGAGGTACTTGCACTGCATTGAGGGAACTTGCAGCATCTTGGGCCTGTGAGACTTTGGCCAAGGTGTCAGTGGGAGGAGAAGTATTTCAGGGACTCACGACTGACACTGGCTTTGACCAGGGAGCTCTGTAGCAGTGCATGATTTTCCAAGATATGGTTTCCTACCTCATCAGTCATGTTTTGAAAAATGCAGCAGCTGTTCCGTCCTCGTTCCTGCCAGTTTGCAAAGCATTTCAGCCACTTAATTCCCCGCTGGGACTTCCACTGAGGAGAAAACATAAAATACATGGGCTTAGTCGTGAGTACTTTCACTTACCTCTGGTCAGCTCACATGGAGCACTCCAGACCTCAAGGTGCTGGTTAAGAATTGTTTAGTACCATTTTCTGTTTGTTTGTTTAATTATTTAGGTGAAATGGCTGGTTTATATATTTCAATGCTGCTTCATGGAACAGAATGTTTTCCCTGAGCTTTTGGAAGTGATCAGGAGTCCTTCTGTTTCAAAACATTCTTTAGGCACTTAAGGTGGGGTTCTCCTCATCAGAGATCAGGTGCCCTGAAGTTGTGGCTACTCTCAGGAAAGCCTGTGGGATCCTGTGGATGCTGATTCATTCCAGCAGAAAATAAAAAGCGTCAAGAGTGGGTTGAGGCAGTGAATATCTGGACATTCCCAGTCCTCTCCACTGACGGGAGAGAGAGCCAAAAAAAGTTTGCTAAGCCTGGCTTCCCATCCTGGCAACTCCTGTTAGGTGGGAGAAATCTTACTTGAAGCAGATGGAGGGATTACATGTTTGATTTTGACTGGAGCACTCTGAAATTTTGTACCTGGCTTTGATATCCATGGCCAAGCTGTAGCTGTGATAGGAGCTAGACTGAGGGCCAGCCTCAGAAACTGGAACTGGTCACACACAAGGGTTCTTAACCCATTATCACTTTGAGTTTCCTTTCAGGTCTTCTTTTATAGAATTCTTAAAGTATGGTCAAGTATCTCTACTTAAAATACATCATGGAAACTCCCCCTCCACCCCAAAAAGAGAGAGAATGGAGGAATGCTATTGCCACAGAGGGTTTCCATTAGTGAAATTAATTCTTCTCTCCTAAGAATTTAGGTCTATGATTTATGATAACCACCAATTTCTCACTGCAGGCGAAGTGAGAGGAAATGACTCAGCCTGGACAGACATCATGAATCTAATTTTTTTCCCCTTAATGCTTGACATAATCTAGTATGCTGTTCCCAGAGGTGTCATTGGAGATTCATATCCAGCCGAAGGGCCTCACAATCAAGGCAGGAAATTTTGTTCCTTTCATGTATTGTGTGATCTGTAATTGCTTGGAATTGCATCCTGCCTCATTCATTGCCATTTCTTTTGCATCAATTTTGCAGCAAAATAGGAAGGAAAACAAAGCAAGGGAGAGAAGAGCACTTGCTCCTCCAGAAAAATCTCCTGTGACATAATGTCAGGGTCCAGCTGGTGCTTATTAAACTCAGGCAGTTTTGAGATGAAAAATGTTTCCTTCTGTCACTCCTTCCCATGGAAATCTCGCTCCCCACCTGATGGGACAGGTCCTATTTATCACATATTGATTCCGGACCTTTATGTTTTATTTTCTATCCCCAGTACAGAATTTTGTGAGTGGGTTTTGTGAGTGCCAGGAGATCAGAATAGGTATCCTGTTAAATGGCTCAGCTAAAATGTTTTCTCCCACATTTCAAGGCACTGGGAGTGTGTATTCCTGTCTCAGCAGAGGAGGAGGTATCTGGCTGAGAGGAAGGTAGGTTTTGAAAAGTCTTGCAGTTATAAATAGTCATTTAAATACATTCTAAAAAATCACTTCCAAACTGAGAGGAATAACAGCTCTTTTTCTTAAACATAAAAGAATTTCTACCTGTTTCTTTGGTCTGACCTCATTTAACACACAAGGAAGCAGAAGCAGAACAAATACCAAGAGAGGGCTTAAAAGAATTCCCAGCACTTTTTTATTTTCTGTTTTTAATATTGACCCCATGTAAATCCTCTTTTCACAGTGCTGCTGTGGGCGTGAACACCTGCTGCTCTGTAACACACACACCCCAAAACGCTGTTTGCCTCCAGCTGACCTCAGAAATAGTAAAAAGCTGTTATTTTCCCAAATGCTGCAGTCACCTCGGGGCCGGTTTGATCCCATGGAAAACCCCCCCAGAGGGTGAAGGGAGGAGGAGATCCGTGTGTCAGGGCTGTTCTCTGCGGGCTGGGAGCGCTGCTGGGCCAAAGCCAGCAAAGATGGAACACTGAGCTTTGCTGATGCTTTAACAGAGCGACACCCTCGTAGCCAGGTCACCAGCACAATAACCCGTGATTGCACTCCTAACTGGTGTTCCATTTAGCTTGTCTGTCACGCTCAGTGCCAAACTCTCTTTGCCTTGCTCCCCAAACCATTTCAAAGCTGCCTTTCCCTTCTCCATCCCTGCTCCTGACTACAGTTGTTACTGACAGCTGATACTTCCTGGCAAGCGCTCCCCGAGCCTGTACAGTGAAAGTCAAATTACAGTGCTGTGTGCACACACTTGCTCAATTAAATGAGTTTTTTCGACTATTCCATGGTAAACTCCTCATTTGCAGCTGCCAGTCTGCAAATCCTTCGGTCCCTCTGAAGCTCAGTTGGAGGAATTGCATCATTTGGGGGATATAAAATGGGCTTGTGGGAGTGTTCTTAGACAATGGGGGAAAACACAGCACTCCAAGGTGAAGGTTTGGCTTGGTGGTCTTGGAGGCTTCTTCAACCTTAGTGATTCTGTGATTTGAAGACTCTCTTGAGCTAAGTTCAGCTTTTTTTCTGGATCCCTGAGATTCCCCTAAAACAGTCAAGAGATTAATATAACTATACTACCATAATATTAGTATATACTACTATAATATTAGTAAAATAATAAATTAAATACGTATATAAGGAATTAAATAACTGAGGGATCTTTTCATCCCACCCAGATCCATAAAAGCAGGGCTGTACAGGGGTAGAAGGGGTCACATCGTGCTGCTGAACAAGTTCAGTCCTTCATTTTCTCCAATTTTTCTAACAAAGTGCCAGTAAATTCCTCTCTGTGATGTTTGGACACATCTCTGGAGGCCTGGGAAGTGCAAGTAAACACGACTCAGCTGAGAGGTGAGGGGTTGTCTTTGCTTTGACCTCAGCACCGTGTGGCTGCTGCCTGGTGGTAAATCTGACTCTGCTACGCAGTATTTTCTGTACTTACCAAACAGTTTGCATTTCTCTGAGCAGAATCAATACTGGTCTAACACCTCTCTCTCAGCTCCTCAGGTCTGACTACCAGCAATCAAAAGTTCTGTAAATCCCATTCGTCCTGCTGCTCCATCCTGAGAGATACACACACAATTCCAGGGGTTTTATCACAAACCAGAGGGATCATCAGGCAGAGCTGTGAGTCTGGGCTGCCTTCCCCAGTAAGTGTTTGCCTTACCAGCCTCAGTGCAGGTTTACAGAAGAGACACACGACAAGGAATAGCTAAGGCAGAAATCTCTTCCTCAGCTTTGGAGCTGATTCTGTCACCTCCTGTTATCTCCCGGAGCTGGGGCAGGGGATAAATAAGATCCTATGCTGTGGTGTCAGCTGGGGCAGGGGATCTGACCCAGCCTCTGAGCACTCTGTACCAAACTGCATGGGATGGGCAAGGGGAAAACAGGTCTTGAAAAGGCTCTCTCCAATATTTGAGCCAGTTTGTGGAAGTAAGCCAGAATTCCCAAGCATTTACCAGCTTCTGCATGTAGCTCTCACTGGAGGGACTTCTACCGTAATAAGGCCAGAAATATGAGAAAATACAATGTCAGAAACTGGAGAACTTTTACTGATTCTTTTGTGCCTTTGTTTTGCCTTTTTTAAGCTTCCTTCTGACTCCTTCAAGTACCTTGGCTGGTGTGACATAGAGGAACACGATGTTCGAGGAAATCAGCTCCGCTGTCCCCGAGTGAGAGAAGGTGAAGATCAAAAAGACACATTCACATCTCAGCCTTAACTCTATTTACTCAAAAAGCACATGCCTAAATGCCAGGAGCTGAAATCATGGCGTTTGCCATCCTCTTGGAAAGGGGCAGGGTTTCATCCCACATTGTACATGCTTGCTTTTTTTAATCACTAAGGAATTATCCTTTGTAATTTCAAAAATGGGAAACAACTGCCAGAACTACAAATTGACAATATTGAGGATTAATGTGGGGTTGATTATGTCTCTCAGAAGTTCACTAACATTCAAATGTTATTCAGAATGCAGTAGCCATAGTTCAAACAAGAAACCAAGAGGGAAATCCAGTCCTGCAAACAGTGGCACAAATATTATGTTTTAAGGCAGAATTGGCTCCATTACAATCTACAGACACACTCGAGAACAGAGAACGAACGATGGACTTCTAAATACAGTATTTGCATGTTTGGGACTAAAGAGTGGAAAATTTCCACCCTGTCCTTGCTTTAGTTAGGAATTTGAACATGTCCATAGCTCTCAAAATTCCCTAAGTCTTCAGTGTGTGTCATTCTGAACACAAAAGAGGTTCTGAGTGCAGCTGTTGACCCCATTGCAGTGGCTGTCAGTGGTCTGGAAGCTGCAAACATCTTCCTTTCTCAGAACAATTAAAGGCTGACTCACAGCATGTGAAAGAATACACAGGAACAGGATTTGAGACCTCAGATCCTTTTGAGCAGCCATTTAGTAAAAGCTTTTCTTCTGAGCTGTACAAGAGCTGCCATTTACCAAGCATGTAGCAAATCATCAGGACCTCGGATTGCCTGTTGAATTATGGGCCCAGAAATGGGAGAAAAATCTTCACATTAATTTATATCTTAGAAGCCTGGAAACCTACACACCTATAACACTTTATATATTTCTTCATTACAGATCTCTGCCCAGCCACATATATAATCTTTCAGCAGGTAACTAAGTGCCAGTTCCTTATCACATCCACTCTTGTAAATCTTTTTCTCTGACCAGGGCCCTCAGAAGAAGAGCTGTTTTTCAGAAGAGAAGAACATACTTTGAAAAAAAGAAAACAAGTCACTGACACAGAGAAATGGGAAAAGAGGATGCAAGAGAACTGGGAGAACTGTGCTGTAAAACTTTCTCATTACCATTTTGTACTGTAGTAGTAAATAAGCCATGACACTGTAAACCAGAAGGGTTTTACAAGGGGAGAGCAACTGGAATATACTGGTGTTTGGGCTGTGAGTCAAAAGAGTGAAATCCTGTGTTGTGACAGGGTTTCATTTGAGCAACCTGGGTTAGTGGGAGGTGTCCCTGCCCCTGGCAGGGGGTTGGAATGAGGTGATCTTTGAGGTCCCTTCCAACCCAACCCATTCTAGGATTCGATGAGCATGAATGTCTGGCTGCTGCACAGCCCTTTCATTTCAGGTGAGTTTAGAAGCCAGACCAAGAAGCCAGGCTCACTTGGTCTCCTCTCCCCACCCAGTGCACACACGTTGGCATCCCCACTCAAAGACAGGCTGGGCAGTAAAAGTCATGCTTAGAGGATGATTTCTTGCATTATTTTCAAAGAATTATGGAGCCCATCACGACTATTCTTAGGTGAATTTGGCAACTGGCACCACCAGTTGTTGTAAGAGCAGCAGCATCATAAAATAGATCCACCTTTCAACTAATTCTGACATTAAAAATATTTAATGATTATGGTTATTAGAAAGCAATTAAAAAGGAAAAAGCGAGGGATTTATCTTATTTTTCCCTTCCCAGGAGCTGAACCTGTCATTCCAGGACCTGGGTGATCTTTACCAGCTGGAAAACTTCAAGAGGATTCTCCGCAGATTAATTCGGGTGGAAAAGCTTTGGTTGGTGGACAACTCTTTGACAGACCTAAGTGCCATAAGGTTGCCAAGGTAGACAAAATGTCCTCTTTCTCTTTTTATGCAATATCATAACAATCAAAATTATTACTTAAGTAATAGCTGGAACAGACTCTTGAGAACTGCCAAATACTCTATTTTTGGGGAGCACTGCATCGGGAAGCCAGCAGCATATTGCTATTCTGAGTTCATGTCACTCCAAGCTGCAAACACTTAGTGAGGAGATCAGATGATGGCCCCTCTCCTCCTGGGGAATAATTCATGAGTCTTGTCAAGTTCAGGGGGATTTGCAAAAAGGAAAGTTGTTGAACACTGAGGGAATCTCTATGAAGAGATGGTGGAGCACGACCCAAGCAGAGGCCAAGCACAACCCTGACAACTGTATTTGGCAGTCCCCCTGTTGCTGTATGTGTAGGTGGATGGAGAGCTGTAATATTGGGGGCTGGAATAATGATGCATCCATTGGACAACATAAGGGAAGCTCAGAGTGTAAAGCGTAGGGATCTGATCTTGCAGTCCATGGGTAGGCAAAAATAGCACGAATGTGAAACTAGTGTATAAAATCCATCCCTGTGCTGGCTTACAGGTACATTCTGTCACAGATGGGACAGTGATGTCATGCACTTTGTCCTTTACAGATGCAGAGAATTAAATGTCAATAAAAACCACTTTACATCCTTCAAACAGCTGCCAAAGATCCCTCAGATTCAGCACTTATCTCTCGCTGAAAATAACATTATGACACTAAGTGGAATATCAGATTTCAGACATGCTCCGCTCGAATCCCTCATCCTCAAGAGGAATCCCTGTGAGTTCCAAGAAAGATACAGACAACTGTAAGTCTAACAGCTAACAAGAGCTGATAAACACAATGAAATGTTTGTGAAAGAGCTGAAGAGGAACAGGATCTCAAATACAACAAGCTTTCTAGAAGAATCTTTTCATTTTCCCGTAGTTTCAGCTATCCAAAACGCTCCAGGACCACGGGCTGGTGAGCCAGTATGTGATAAAAGCCCCAAAATATTCCAAAGCTGTCTAGGAGGCTTCCTAATCACATGACTGGCAGTTCTGGAACTGAACTGAGTCCATGGATCAAGTTTAGAGGCAGTGAGTAGGGCAGACAAATTAGATTTCCCTTTATTAATAGAAACAACCTATTACTCAAACTCTCTTCAGTCTCGTTGCATCCCTCGTGTGTTCTGCAAGGACTCTAAATTGCATTACATGTCAGAGATGGAATGAGCAGGATGTCTTGTAGGATGGGAGCAAAAGCAAGAGTAAATCGAGTTCCCTGCATTTGATTTTGCTGGATTCTCTCCTGTCCCTGGCAGCACTGTGGGAGAGGCTCTGCCTTGAACACCCCACTCAGTGTAGGCTGTGTTACCAGAGCTGCCTCACACACTGGCAATGGAAACTGAAATACAAGACAGAGAATTCAGGAGCAGATAATTTATTCTAAGTCTCCTTCTTGAGAACTCTGTGTGGTTGCATGATTTTCCCCACCACAAACAGAGCCATGGCAGCCATCTCCACCAGGCAGTGTTGGTAAGTTAAAACCCTACGGCATGTCTAGAATGGGACACATCTCTTCCCATCTCTTCCTGGAAGGACAAGAAAAAAAGGAGAAGCTTAAAAGAAAGTGTTTAATGAAAACCTTTCTGAGTTTTCAGCATGTCTTCCCTTTAGTCTTCTAGGCAGCCCTTTGGCAGTGTGATGGTGATGCTCGTGCTATCTAAAGGCAGATATCAGCAAAAAGTAAATTTCAAATGGTGGATTTCACAGTTTATTTGCATATCAAAAGGTCCAGGAGAACAAAAGAAGAAAAGTACTTTTTAATAATTACTAGTTTTGTTTCTGCTCCCAATCCTGCCAGTTCCTAAAGCAATTATATATTGGTATTATTTGCTATTACCCTGGTATTGCTTTCACTGCCAGCGTTGGAAGACAGAGACTTGAAGTGCTTTACTGAGTCTGAGGATATAAAACTTGTGCAACAGAGTGAAACCTGGGAATTTTTAATTAGCTCTTTTTCAGATAAATTCTGCAACAAATGACAAATCCAGATTTCCAAGACCACAACTCTATTTTAGATACGTTTGAATCCACTGCTTGGTTTTTATCAATGTCTGTTTGGTTCTTCAAATTTCCCAAGATTATTTGTCTCAATTTCTGTTTTTCTTTTGTCTCTCTTTAAGTGTATTCTCCAGTTTGCCAAATCTGAAGATGCTGGATGGTATCCCAAAGCTGCCAGAGGACTGTTCACCCCCAGAGATCAGGTTTTTTTACAAAATGTGTACCATACTCTAGCACTGTATTTTTGTGTGATCCCAGCTCTGCTACAACCACCTCTTAAAAGAGACAATAAATCCTGCTTATGGAAGTTGCTATTTTTTTTTTCTAATCAAAGAGAGATTGAAGCAGAAATACAACATTTTTGAATGCATTTGTGGCCCCACAGACTTCGAGTAAGTATGAATATAGTTATGTAAATAACACATAATGTGCAATATAGTTATGTAAATAACACATAATGTGCATACTGAGTGTCATGAGTTCATTGTATTAAAAATACAGGGTGACTTTCTTGTCTAGGAGCTCTGTGTAGACAACAATTCACCATTACTGACTCCCACTGCTTTTACCTAAAACATACCCAAGTTCAGACCCCAAATTCATTGTGAGGAATGAACATCCAGGCTGCAAAGGAAAGGAAAGGAAAGGAAAAAAACCACCCACAACTGAATAAAAGAACCCACCAATGTCCAAGTGCTCTTTAATGCCATTTGTAGAAGGGAAAAGCAGAGTCACCCCCACATTTTGACCCTTAGAAATAAAAAAAATAATGGAAAAAATTCTTGCTTTGGAATTTGGTGTGGCTGGAGAGCACTGGGGAGGTAAATCATGGAAAGGAAAAAAGCTCTTTTTAGTCATTGCTGGCACTGTTCAGCAATGTCTTGTTGCTTAGTAGAGGTTCCTCAAAGCAAAGCCACGAGAAGGAAAGGAGTTGTGGAAGCTGAAAAGGGATTTGTAAAGGCTCCCCAGGACTTCTGAATGCAATTATCTCTGAGAGGTATCTGTCCTTGTCTTGGATTGATTTGCTGTTCAATTTTTAGCTTTTTTCCCCAAGCAGCTCATGCTGGCACACAAATAGCTGTGCCACCAGTGGTGCAGGGAAAGAATGACAGAGTCCTGGAAAATGAAGACAATTAACAGAATTGCCTAATTTCAGAGGCAGTCAATAAATTCTCTGCTGTGTGTTGGCTGCAGGGGCACTTTGGTTCAGTTCCACGGGGAGGAGGAATGGCAGCTCAGCCCTGGAGGGCCCTGCAGGGCCACAGCTCAGCAGCAGGAAGGTCACAGCAGCCCTGTGTAACATCTGTAACATCTGTGTAACAGCTGGACTGCATCCAGGCAAGAGAAATCACAGCTGGGAAAGCTTCCAGGCTCTCCCTTGGGACTGGCCTTACCTTTCCCACAGCCAGCAGTCAAAACAGGTGATCAAAACATTGCAGGAACTGGGTGTGTAACAGTGTCTGGCTGAGAGCATTTTCTGCAGCCGTGACAGGAAAAGGCAGTGGAGCACCGCAAAGAGGTGTCAGCTTGATGGGCACCCTCAGGAAATATTCCTGAAATCCAGGGAAGCAGAGCAGTATTTCCATGCTCATGGGGTTTGATAACTAGATCCAGTCAGTGTAACCCAGCCCCGCACTGGGAAGAGACCACACTGAGACAAACCCCTTCCCAAACATCCCACAGGCTCAAGAGGGACAGCTCAATAACACCCAGCAACGAGCTTTTACAGATGCAGAGAAAGGATGTGGTTCACACAGAAACAAAGGCAGAGCTTTGAACCAGACAAGGCAGGACATGGTGTGCTGTATACAGGGTGGCAAAGTGGGCCAGAGGATTGGCAGGGGAGGAAGAGAAAACAGGAAAGCTTTCCGAGCAGGGAGGCTCAGGTGTAGAAATTCATGCAGGTGTAATATAGCACAGCGATCAACACGGAGAAAACCACTGTTGTGTTGGGGAAGGGAAGGGTAATGACAAAGCATGAAGTATGTTCTTCTCAGCTGAGGATGTGTGTGAGAACACACCATGCTCGTGGAAATAAGGCAGGAGCTAAAGCAGGGAGGAGACAGAGCCTGAAGGAGCAGCTTTGCAGAGCCAGCCCTGCCCAGCACCCTCACCCCGAGTGACCCAGCTGGGCACTGCTGTGGGGCTGTGTCACCCCTCACTGCGAGTGGGAAGGGGAAAGAGGCTGTTCCCAAAGGAGCGCTCAGATCAGCAGTGCTCAAAGCACAGCAAAGAGCACTCGAGGACTAGGCTCTCTTCCCAGAATCCGGCACTCGAAAGGCAGGCTGAGATGGAAATTGCTCCGGTCCCGTGGGCAGACGTCTCACTTACCAGCTCCTAGTAAAGTTACCACCCACTTCTCACACATGGAATTAGGAGCTGCCGGAGTCTCTCCTGGGAATGTTCTCAGAGGCTTTGCTGTTTAGACCTGAGCCCTGGGTCAGTCACAAGAGAAAGGCACAGACTGATTTATTCTTCCACAACAGGAAGTTGGTTCTGCTCTCATAATTTTTTTATTTCATTATTTTAATGCTCTGGCTTTGGGATCCCAGGGAAATATGAGGTAATATCTGGGAAGCCTTGCTGATTTTATTTAAAGTGCATCCAGCAGCCAGAATGTACTGGTGGTGTTTGAGTCATTGTGCTGCAGTGAGATGTAAGGAGATCATGGAATCCCAGACTGGTTTGGTTTGGAAGGGACCTTAAAGCTCATCCCATTTCACCTCCTGCCATGGGCAGGGCCACCTTCCATTAGCCCAGGTTGCTCCAAGCCCCGTCCAGCCTGGCCTTGGACACTTTCATGGATGGGGCATCTCTGGGCAACCTGTGCCAGGGAAGAATTTCTTCCCACTCTTCAATCTAAACCTTCTCTCTCTTAGTTTGTATCCATTCCCCCTTCTCCTGTCACTACCTGCTCTTGTCCACAGTTCCTCTCCATCTTTCTTGTAGGCTCCTGAAGGTACTGGAAGGCCCCAAATAGATCACCTCGAAGCCTTTTCTTTTGCAGGCTGAACACACACAATTCTTTCAGCCTTCCCTTGCAGGAGAAATGCAGAACAGGGTTAGCTGATTATTACACAGTTTTTGTCAGCCATAAAGTTTGGGTTATCAATCACTGAATGTGGCTTTGCTATGGAAAAGCAGTTGGTAAACAAGTTCTTTGAAAGAACTTTGCCTATTGCTGGGGGTTAACACTCTCCTTGCCTTTACCCACTTCCCAAGAGCCCTGTCTGGCCCCAGCATGGACACTGTGCTGGGACACCCTCTTGGCTCCGGGGCTGGGGGCACGTCCCCTTCTTCCCTCTGCTGCCACTTCACACCTCCCAGGAGCTGACTGCTGCTGTGTCCCCATTCAGCCTCTGTCCCTTCTTGTTTCTAAGTACAGGCTGACTTTGGAGTGAGTGATTTCTGTGTGCTGTGGTAAAAAGGTATATATTTGTGAAACCTCTACCTGAGGAGAGTCGTGCCTCCCAGCAATAACTGATGGGAATTCTTGTGCCGCTGATGTGTGGTACCCGCATGTCTTGGACTGTGGAGCTCCCTTAGGACTGATCTGAATTCATCCCTCCATCCCCAGCCTCCTTATGTTGTTTTAATTAAGTTGTAATTCATCTCTTTCTTGGAAACAAATTGTTTTGCTAATTTAGCTGGAGACAGGTCCTTTCGCTGGCGCTGGGGCTGTGTGAGGTGTGCTCTCTGCAGCACAGCCCCGGGGCACATTTCCCAGGACATTAATGGTTTCCCACCCTTGCTCAGCCCTTGTCCTTTCCTAGGGGCAGGTGAAGGGCAAGTTTGCTGTCACCAGCTGGGCCGTGGCCCATTCCTGAACTGGGGGGCTCTGCAACTCCCTTCGGGCTAATTGTAGCCCCTGACTCTAGAATGTCCTTTTAGTCGTTTCACTGTACAATGCTCTTTTAACAAAGCCCATTGATTGGGAGAGAAGACATTCCCAGAATTAGGGCCTTATCTATTGGATGGATGTCTGTGTGAGCACTGGGAACGCTCACAGCCATTAATATTGGCTCGGGTGAAATAACACGACCTGAGCTACCCAACAATAAGAACTGTGGAGAGCAGAGCGGCCACCCAAAGCTGGCCAGTGGACTGCAGCGCAGCTGCCAAAAGTTCAAATGAATTAGCAAAACGTTCTTATTCAGTGGAATGAACTGCAGCCAAAAGAAACACGGATTTCACAGAGAAACACTGAACTTTTTGACAATCATAATCAGCTGCTCTTTCTTCCTTAAGCCATTCTGGGTCTCTTGGCTGTTGAGTTGTTGCTGGAGGTTGTGCCCAGCATGCCTGAAAGAGCCCACCTGAGGGAGCTGGCTTTAGGGCTGGGTTTAAAGTGCCTTTTTTCATCTTTGTGCTAATTTTTTGGGTTGTGCAAATTCTTCTTTTGTGCTTCCTGGAGGCCTCAAAGAATTCTGTTTCGTAATATTCCCAAAAGGATAAAACCCCCTTTATTATGGTGCTTCCTAAAATCAACTTTAAATCATTTTAAATGTCTCTCTTAAGACTCTCAACATGCTGTTTCTGTGCAGAGTATTCCACTCCCAACAAACACTAGGGCTGAGCACACTCAGAGAACCCCACATCTATCACTGACTGCTGCTGTTGTGCATTGTTTAACTGGCTTTTCCTTAAAACTTATGAAATTTCATTTCCACCCCAGATGAAGTGCTATCAGTAATTCCACTCCTTGGTTTGGCAAGGTGTTAACACAGAGCCCCTTGTGCTGTAATCAAGCCTCATTTTCCATTACCAGAGGCAGCTGGGACTTATCTCCTGCCTCCCACCTGTATCTTCTTGCTGGAACCCATCGTGGTGGTCAGGACAGCTCAGTGCTGGTGCTGGGATAGTGAGGTCACGATGGACATCACCTCAGGTTGGAACAGACCTTGCTGGAGAGACCTCACCTGGACCAGCCTCAGCCAGGTAAGGTCCTGCACCCACTGGGCTTCTTGGCCCAGACTGGTGGGTCAGTACCAGTTACCCCACGGGCCTGTTTTCGTGTACCCTCCTGTGCTGGAATGCCTGTGCAGAGATCAGTGGGCTGGGGGTTGAGAGTTCTCATAGTCTGTTTGTGAAGGCTTTGGTTAAGTTTTCATTGTGTATCACTGAGTCTGTGCTGCTTTAATATTACCAACACCTCAGCTAATTCAGCCACTCATATTTCCTAATCCTTTCACAATTAAGCAAATTGTTTTCCTTTCTTGAGAGATACCAGAAATCCCACTTAAAACACACAGCAAAGCCAAGCAGCAAAAATAAAAATCCACTTGTAAAATGAAATTGCATGCAGTAGCACTGAGAAAGCATTTCAAAGGCAGTGAGACCTATCCAGAAAGGTAACTCCAGCCAGCAACCAGTGGCTGCAGGAACAATTTTAAAGTATTTCCACGTTTTTCATGCTCTTCTCTGACCTTTAGTTCAAGGCCATCTGTGCTGAGCAGCTGATTCTTGTGCTGTCTCGGGTGGCTTCTGTAGATAGGCTTCAGTGTATATAATGAGGACCAGAACCTGTTGGAAAAATACATTTTTAAACCTTCCCTCTTCCAGATAAAGTTTGATATAACTAATTTAGCCCCTGGAGGAATAAGTCTATTAGCCCTTTGATAGCTAATTTAATTCCTGATAATTTATTGTGCTGGATGAGTTGGGAAAACAGATTCAAATGCCTTATGGAAGATAATAAGAAATCATCAGGGGGAAAAAAATCAGGGGAAAAATAGTTGAAAGATTAGGCAGAGAGAGCTGGAAGTGCCTGCCTGGCGTGGGTTGTGTGAGGAGGTTGGCAGCTTGAAGTGCAGAGTCTGGGGAGAGGAGAAGGTGAAGAACTTGGCTTGAGGGGAAATACATTCCCCTTTTAGGCTGGTTTGTCATCTCGGTGTTTTAGGAGTTCATCCTTTGCACTGTCAGATGGAAAGGTGTGTAGGGAGCAATGGTTAAATCTGGGGCTGGTTTTTTTTTTCCCCCCAGAACCTCAGGGATTTATGTAGTTTATTTGATTTTTACCTCTTGTTCTCATAGACCTTTATCTCTAGGTAAGGCCACAAAGTGGTGATTTGTGTAGCCTCTCTGTTTGCTCTTGTTGACTCTGGAGCTGGCGCTGTGCTCCCCAAGTGACCAGCCAGCATCCCAACAAGTTATTGGGATGAGAATCTTTTCAAAAAGAGATAATTTATGGGCACTTGCTGCATTTCTGGCACACAAGGTTAAGTGAATGTTCTGCCAGTGAGCTAAGGAAGTGGGAAAGCTGCTCCTGTTTGCAGGACATCCTGCATATTAACCTGCATTTCCCCCAAATTCAGCCATCCCAGTTCAGCAAGCACGGAACAGCCACCAAAGTCCACTTCTGAAACCCGTGTCTTTCCCTCTTGTCACAGATTTTGTGGCACCACAGTTGGTGCCCATCTGATTTGATGACTGCCATGTGTCACCAATTGTCCTACCATAAACCCAGCTATAGCATCACCGCAGCTTCCTGCTCTGGCTGGGCCCCGGACCAGGGCAGAATTCCAAGGCATTTCCATTTGTAGCCTTGTCCTGAGTTTTCCTGTAAGTTTTCAGGCAGGCTGCTTGCTCTCTCAGTGCCTCCTTTGAAGTGTTCTTGGTGCATTAGCTCTGTGCTTGAAGCAGAAGATCCTTGGGCAGAGGGCAGAGCGCAGAGCACACAACAACCATGCCCAGAGGTGTTTGCACAGCTCAGTCCGTCCCTCCAGCAGCTCCGCAGGGCAGGTGTCGGTGGGATGAGCCTTGTGAGAGGTTTCCCGGTGCACTGAGCACCATGTGGGGATATCCCTGCCCCTGCCTGGTTCCCCAGCCTGCAGCCCCCTGTTGGAGGGGTGGCTGTGACAGGAGAGGAGCTGCTGCCCACAGGAGCAGGTCCAGGGGGTGGAGGCAGCCCTGGAGAAGCCAGCGCCTTGCCCAGGCACGGCTGTCAGGGCTGACAGGTTGTTAGAGATTCATGTTCACTTATGAGCCATGAAATAAAGCTCATCTCCCCAGCAATTTACTGCCATGCAGTCCCATTGATTTTTATGGGAGCTGCCTGGTGTTTCATAGCAGAGTGTAATTCTGCTCCTTTTCTCTTGGACATTTCCAATTTGCCTATCACTCTCTTAATGGCTCAGTGAAGAGCCCACTGAGCTTTTTATAGTGTTTAAATGGGAGACATTATCATAGCATGGATGCTTTAATACACTTGTATATGAATCTTTAATGCATTCTTATTGATCAGGCCCTTGTATGATAACCAAGTGCCACCTCCCTGTTTACACAGGCAGAAAACTCCAGAGCAGAAGGGAAACCAATTGCAAATGTCACGTGCAGGTTTAGCAAGAAAGGACTCAAACCCACTTATCATAGAATGGCCTGGGTTGGAAGGGACACTAAAGATCATCTCATTCCACCCCCAGCCATGGGCAGGGACACCTTCCACCAGCCCAGGTTGCTCCAAGCCCCGTCCAACCTGGCCTTGGACACTCCCAGGGATGGGGCATCCTTGGCTGCTCTGGGCACCCTGTGCCAGGGCCTGCCCACCCTCACAGTAAAGAACTTTTTCCCAATATCCAATCTAAACCTACCACCTTCTGGTTTGAAGCCATTACCCTTGCCCTGTCACTTTATCCCTTGTAAATAGTTCCTCTCCATCTTTCCTGTAGCCCCTTCAGGTCCTGAAAGACCACAATTGGGTCACCCCAAAACCTTCTCTTCTCCAGGCTGAACAATCCCATCTCTCCCAGCCTTTCCTCCCAGCAGAGCTGCCCAGTCCCTCTGACCATCCTGGTGCCTCCTCTGGACAGAAAAGTTGTGCCCCAACTCCTGGATCCCTTGAGAAGGTGTTGCTGCTGTTTCTAGGTGTCCAAGTTGTTGTGCCCAGGAGGAGCCTCACGGCTCTCCCTCTCTGGTTTTGGTTCCACAAAGCTCTCTTTGGGCTGGTGAGGTTTCATCCTGCTTTGTGCCCACTCTTGCTTTGCAATTAGATGAAAATTGTTGCAAAGGAGCTAAAACAGGTTCCAAAGGCCCTAAAAGCAATAATTAATTTATGAGGGTAAATTGTTGGTAAGATGATGTGAGCATGTGGAAACAGCTCTCGGGGTCATTAAAAAACAAGAACAGATTTATTGACTGATCAGATGTCAATAAGCTTCCCTTACAAGCGTGGACATTGTATCCTGTGAGGGAGTTAGAATGGGCAGGGAAGGTATCAGCCATTGCTAATACAATATTAACTAGAATTCCTCTCTACTTAATCCTCTTATTAGGTATTGCATTACTGGGGCTCTCGGGGTGTCTGCTGCTGGTTGGTGGGAGCGAGCTGTCGTTTTTGAGAACGTTGTGAATGGTCTGTGCCAGGAGGAATGATGTAGCAATCCATCTGCAGTGGTGCTGTGCAGGAGGTGAAACCCAAATGGGCCCAAATCTTGTGAGGAATGGGGAAAATTCACTCCAGGTTCACCATTTTCTGTGCCTGCTGGTTAAATGGATGTCCTCCCTTGCAGAGATATCGAATATGGGCCTGGTAATGCAAATGGCAATGTTCTTTATCCAGAAGGAGCCAAGCCAAGCCCTTCCTGGGGGTTCTGAGGCCTCAGTTCCTTGTTTCTCTTGTTTTCCTTGCCTGTGTTCAGTGTGATGGAACTGGTGGGTCCCTGAGGTGGGGAGGAGGTGACAAACCCACACCAGATGGGGCTGGATGTGTGGCTGAGTGACCACTCAACAGGATCAGGCAGGGACGTTCTGCAGGGTCCCCTGGAATCTGAGCTGCTTTGGCTCTGTTCTCCCAAGGAAACACCATCAGGAGGAAAAACTCCACTTTATAAAGGCAAGGAAATAAAACTTCTGAAAACTAGGAGCTGCCTCTGTGCTTTTAGCCAGCAGAAAGCTGCTTTCTCCAGGAGGCACCAAGGCAAAGGGCAGCTGCCTGGCAGTGAGGGCAGGACCAGCAAGTGCTGTGGCACTGACTGGGCATTTGGCTTAGGAAATGCTCATTGCCAGAAGAATTAGCAGCGTGTGAAATTATAGTTCTGTGTTCACACGGCTGAGCAGGGGGTGGGATTGCCCCATAGGGAAAACAAATATTAAAAAAGTTGATTTTTATTTAACTTTTCCCCCCCTGATGCTTAAAATGCAGCAAATTGATGCTGGAGCTTCATCTGCCCATCTGTGATGCCGTGGCTGGTGTGAAAAACCCCCCATCTGTCACACACCACAGAGATTTAAGGCACCTTTCTGAAAAGCCAGGGCTCTTTGGAATATTCATGAATCTCTAGCAGCTTCCCAAGATACAGAGGAATGTCAGATAATCTTTTTCCACACTGTGACATGGAATAGTCTGAGATGGGAAACCTTTGCTATCCAACAAGATGAAAGTGCCCCCTTCCTTGCTCTCTGTGCCCCTCTGGCACCGACTGGAACTCCTGCACTGACAACGTGGGTTCCCACCTGAGGTTCATTTAATGGGACATTTTCTGCAAAGGCCTTAAATCCAAGAGGCTCAACAAAGCAGTTGAGTGTGTAAGGGGAAGAGCTGAGGGACCAGTGCCCCCTGGGAGGGTTCACACCAAGTGGAAACCCAGAACAACTGCTAAAGGCAGGAAAGGTGAGTAGGTAAATGAGGGTAAGGCAGGACAGAGCTGTGCTCTCTGTTGCATTTAGCTAACTCTGTGCTGCTGAAGCAATGTGACGTGAGGGTTTGCATGGGGAATGCAGCAGGCACGGAGGTAAATTGCAAATTTAATGATGTTTGCTGCGAAGACAAGCCCTGAGGGAATGTCTGACAGCGTGGAAGCCCCACGCAGAATAACCTGTGAGCTGCTAATTACACCACAGGCCAAATCAATATGGAAATGGGAGCAGCCGAGAAGCTGTGGCATGTTCTTTGCTCAGACCTGCACTGAGTCTCTTTGCTTTGTAAGAGAAATCTCAGATATTCCCCAGAAACTCGTAGCTTTTTGGGCTTTGGGTATGTCTCCTGGTTGGGTTTCTGAACCTCTATACGGAAACTCCCTTCTGCGTAACTTCTCTATTTTGAAGCTGAAAAAGGGTATCAGGTTGTCCAGTGTTCTAATTTTCAAGATGCTTTCCCCAGAACAAATCTCTCTTCAGGAGTAACATGGCCTGTGGTTTTGCAGGTTTGTCACTGTGGAATATAATACTTCTACAAAGACTCGCTTCAATCACAGCATAATTTTCAACAAATTTATTTTAAACCCCATCAAAACATTGATCTTGAGATGGCAAACATCTCAACATTTTTCATTATTGCACCACATCACCTAATTTTACGAGCAAATCGATCCCCTAACGCGGCCATCTGGCACGGCAGTAAAACAAGGAAGGGAATGATTTCCACATCTTCCAGAGCCTTTGGAAGCCCAAACATGGACACTGGAGCTGATGAACTCTGGTGTCTTGGGGTTTCATGTCCTTCATTCCTCTTCTTGCACAGTATCCCTGGTTACGTCTCCAGTTCTTCCTCTCCTGCTCACCTCCTCTGCCCCCTTCCACATTCCCTGATTCCTAGTGGTTTTCCAGCTGAAATTTACTTGTCCTTACATTGGAAGGGACGTTAAAGCCCATCTCGTTCCACTCCCTGCCATGGGCAAGGACAGTTCCCATTATCCCAGGTTGCTCCAAGCCCCATCCAACCTGGCCTTGGACACTCCCAGGGATCCAGGGGCAGCCACAGCTTCTCTGGGCACCCTGTGCCAGGACCTGCCCACCCTCCCAGAGAAGGATTTCTTCCATATATCTAAAGTTCCCCTCTTTCAGTTTGTACCCACTATAAAACATATATACATTGAACCCTCCCAGCTTAAAGCATGGGAGCCATTGCATTTCTCACCTGTCACAATAAATGCCCAGAGAATTGTTTCCCTGGGGCGTGGGAGAGCCTTGCCCTCCATTGGAATATCTGCTGTGCCCAAACAGCTCAGGGCTCCTGCCACCAGAAGCGTCTTGCACAGGGCTGGGCTGGGCTTTTCCCCACAATTGCTGCTTTGCAGAGGTGCTTTGCAGCTCCTGGGGGAGCATCAGGCTTTCTGCAGGTCAGGCAGGAACCACAGGGCTTGCCGTTCTCTTTGACACCAGTGGGACTCGCATAGCCTGGGAATTCACTTCATCCTCTCATTTGCCCAGCACTCTGCCTGGTTTGTTCTGAGGGGCAGCTAACAAGAGCATTTGTTCGTTAATTAAGGATTCTGTCTTTTCCAAAATGCCACCTAGAGCTTTGGTTGGGTTTTTTTGTTCCCCTGACATAGGGTCATGGATAAAATTCCCTGTGAGGTTTAACCTTTCGTTAAAGCTCACCTTTTTTTTTTGTCTGCTTCAATTCATAGTAAAGCTCATAATTGCACTGAAAGCGACTCTCTGACAGCTTTTCCAGCCCCTTAGCTCCGTGATGGGCATTCCCTGGAGGGGCTGCTCCTGCAGCTTTGAGGGCACCAGGAGTGTGTCCAAGGCATTTTGTGCCCCTGTGGTCACGGATGTGACTGACAGATGTAGAGCTTACGATGAAAAGAATGCCCTGAGGGTTTTGCCACGTCTGAAACTTTGGCAGAGCATCGATTTGTGCAGTGGCAATGTAGATGTGGAGCTGAGGAAACACAGAGGCCCCCGCTGACATCAGAGGTGAGGCAAGGCGAGGTCTGGAGCTCACACACATGAGGGATGGGGACTAAAGCAGTGAGAGATCAGCCCCAGGTCAGAACTGGGCTGCAAAATGTTTTTTTAAACTGATAAAACCATTTGCTGTGTGGTTGAAAACATACGGAAGGTACGGTTTTATTTTGGTGAGTGTGGGCAGAAGGTTCAGCAGGACTCTGGGGCTAAACTTGGGCCCAGTTTGGTCTCTGCTCTCAGGTTTCCTCTCTAAACCCCGGTTAAAATCCCCTGCTCTGCCTCTCCCCAAGACAGGCTGCAGCACTCGGTTACCGTGGTTTGAGACGTGCAGGTAGGAGCAGCTTTGAGAACAGAAAGTTTCTTAGAGGGCAGTGGTTGTGTTTCAGGCAGTCACAGGGTATTGGTACCAATGCACCTGTGAGCTTCCAGCAGGCAGGAGCAGTAAAGGTGTTGCCAAGCTCGTCAGCTGAGCCCCTGCCTGCAACAGCTGATCAATACCTTCAACACACTGAACTTCCGAGAAAACATCGGAAAATACTTTATTAGCCGATATGACAAGATCATTTCGTTTTTTATTCCCTTTCTGTGTGGCGATGGTGAGAAAATGCTGACTAATTGAGCATTTGAAGCGGCAGGAAGCGTGGAAGGGAAGGGACGGTGTGTCAGGTGTCCTCCAAGGTGCTCTTGGTCGCGCTCTGGGTGCACAGCTCTCAAACCAAAAATCCCCCTGCCCTGCAAATGTTCTGCCTGGAACAACACGCATTTATTGCTGGCTGCAGCAGAGGGAGAAGCTCCGTGTGCTCTGCAAACACGTTTTACGTGCTCAGCCTGGCAAAGCTGAGGGAAGGTCCTTCTCAGCAGAGTGCCCTGCGGCTCCTTTGCCCGGAAAGCCCGTGGCCAAAGTGGGTCAGGCTTGTGAGGGTGCGACCTGTGCTCCGTGCCAAGGGGGCCGTGGGCTGGCTCTGAACCACAGCCACGTTGCTGTTGGCTTCTAAAGGCAGGTGGCAAGCGAGCAGCGCTTACTGAGGGGAGCTGTGGGGCCACAGGACAGGACCTGATCCCTTGGAGGATTTCCTGAGCTGCAGAATGAATCCACTGGGTTCTATTCTTCGCGTTGAGTGTCACTGTTTTGTGTGTTTATGCCTCTTACCATCCTCTTGACTGACCAGTTTATCGTAGGCAGGAATCTCTGGTGATGCCCAGCTGGGTTGAACCAGAAAGGCTTTTCAAAGATGTCCCATGACCAAAGTTCATCACAGCCTTTAAATCCATTGCTGCGGTGACTAATTAACTTAATTACTAAGCATGCTGTAGTTCTGGCCTGAATTTTATTGGGGGTTTTGTTTGGTGTTTCCCTGGGAGGCTGAGGGCTGCTGTCTCACCTGGTGGCTGCCTCTGAGGGTTCTCAGCCAAGTCACTCCAATTTTCCTTTCCTGAGCTCTCTGAAGCACGAACTTTCCTTCCACAGGCTGAGTTTTCCCATCGGTCTCACCCCGTGTTCTGAACTGTCTCCAATGTTTGGATGAGTGGATGTCAGCCCTGCTCTTGGTGTGCCCGTGGCTGTCTTGCTGCTGCCAAGTCCCAGAGTGATGTAACTTTTCCCTTCGAATTCCTCCTTTCCCTCTGCTGCTGTGTCCTAAAGCACGGTGTCATGCTGGGAGTCGCACTCTGTGAGCTGCAGAACTGAGCCAGAGCATTTCCCCCTGCTGTTCCTTGTGCGTGCCAGGGCTGGAGCTGTGGAACAGCCCCGCTTTATTTTTAGGTCACATAAGCTCGTTAATTCCTTGATTTAGCAAAGCATTTGGCATTCCCTGAATTCCAGGGACGCTCTGGCAATGAGGGCCTAACATGTGGGTCCCCCTTCTCCCCACCAGCTCAACCAGTGGGCCCAGTGGGTCTGGCACTGTGACCCGTGCCAGGCACAGGGTTCGGAATAACTTCAGGGAGAGCCCAGAGAGGCAGCTGTGCAAGGTCTCGTCTTAGAATGTGCAAAAATATTGGGACTGGGTTTTGAGTCCTGCACCTCTGAGATGCTGGCAGGGAGCAAGGCTGGCTGGGGAGTGTGAGAAAGCCCCAAAACTGGTGTCGGGGTGGCCAAGGTGTGTTATGGAGATGCCACACGGGTTTGTCAGCTGAGCCTCAAGCCTCAGAGAGTTGGTCTCCAGTCAAGTAGCTCCTGTGTGCGGTGAGCAGGCCCTTGGCTAAGCACAGAACAGGCTCCTGTGAAGACTTTCTTGGCCTGTTTGTGTTCGATGTGCACCTGCTGTGCTCACTGAAGTGGCTGCCCATCTGTGGGGAGCAGGGGCTGGTCCAGCACAGGGGGAGCCCCTGTCCTGCAGGGGTTTGTGTCTCTGGGCTCTGCTGGAGCCACCAGTGTCACCCACTGGGATGGTACCTACCTGAGCATCATCAGAGCTGCCCAATAACCATGCCCTGGGGCACTGGGACCTGGGAGCAGCTCTCTGATTTCAGCCACAGCCAGCAAACCCCTGCAGCAATGGGAGAGTAGCGAGAAGCAGCTCGTTATGAAGATGCTGCACTGGGGAGAGTTTGTACCTGCAGGTGCCTTTGGAAGGGGCTTTCTCTGCACTGTAAATGTGGCAGGAGACAGTGTTTTCCATACTCCATGGGCACTGCTGTATCCATTAATATAAATGCTCCACTTCCCTGAAAATCCCTATGAGCTGGACCTCGGAGCTCCAGCTCTATCCCTGCCTGCCCCTACTCGCTCTGTTAACATGGAATACAAACAGCATCAGGAAAACTCACTCAAACCCTCACACTTGTGCAAGATCAGTAACTATGTTCTAGTTTATTGACTGCAGTCAAGTTTTATTATGCCTCAAATAATTAAATACTGCAACCGTGACATTAAAAATACAGGCCAATTTACCAAAATAATTGTATTCTGAAGATTATGTACATATTATACATTTTACAGTCTCATGTAAACTTTTTTATACATAAGGTAAATCTTATTTATGGTAACTAGAAAACCCAAAGTACTCGCTGACAAAAATCTTCCTATGAAACATAAGCACGGGGCTGGAGGGACGTTTAGGAAAATTGCAACGGAAACCAACTATAAAACAGAATATAATCGAGTTAGTAGAAAAATGAATTAAATTACATTCATATAAAAAGTTAAAACTAAAAACATTGCTATGCATCATTATTAAAAAAAGGGAAAAACCCCCAATCCCTCATTTTATATATTAACACACACTTTGGGGAGCTCCCATGGGCCTCATTTCCAGCAATGGGGCACAGCCTGGGAAATCCGGATTCCCCTTCTCCTTTAACATATATTAAATAACTAGTGTCTGTACCAATACAAATGTTGTATAGATTCATGCACTGGGATTACGTTCATAGCCGACACCAAGGCACAGTTTTTGTGTTGTCCCCCCCACCCTCAGGTTTCAACATGCAGTGCTGGAGATGTTTGCTGGGCAAAACAGCTTCCGTGGGTTTGTCTCTACTCTGACTCTCACACCGGGGCACACAGGAATCCTTCCAGCATAGACTTCAGAAATAAATAAGTGAAAGAAGGTAAAGGCCTTAGTTCAACATCTGGCACCAATCCTGTCAGCTCAGCTCCTCTCTGCAGGCTCCAGAAAACGTGGCACCGAGGCACCATAAGTAGTTTCTGTATTAACTAGGACAATGACATTGTTGCTGCTGTAAACCCTCGTTCCCGAGACAGCTGTAGTGTTGTGATTTGGCATAATGGAGCTTCAAGTCAAAATTGGTTCCCAGCTCCTCCAGCACACCCCCATTTGCATGAGCTGCCAGGTAGTGCATGTCATTGAGGTACCTGGGTATGCTCATTAAAATAAATGCATAACTGAAGTGTATATCAACATCTGCCAAAATTAACAGCTGCTAACCTGGCTGCATTCTGAAGGCTTGGAAAAGTTGCATATTTTAGAACTGTTGTGCACCCAGAAAAGGCCTGGGCCTGCAGACAGCTGGGCCTGTGCTTGTCCTCATGAGGTTACAAAGAATAACCAGCCCTTAGACAGGACAAGCTCTGTCATGGAAGACAACGAGCTGGAGTGAGTAAAGTCAACTGGATTTAGGCACTAGGAATGTTCCTTCAGTGTTCAGCATGTCTGACATTACACCAAACATCTCTGTCAGACCTGGACAAGGTGAAAGTGTATCCAACATTGCCAGAATTAGAAAAAATTAAACCTGGAGGACGTCTGTTTATGTACAGCTTGAATAGAAAAGAAATGCTAATCTAGAATATCAAAATACCATATTCATATAAACATATGGGCATCTAATAGAAAAGTATAAAGTGTAAAACACAAGTTTTTTTTCTTTTTGAAATTAAATATCCTAAAAAAAGTTCTTAAAAAAAAAACAAACCAAAAACAAATCACACCAAGAATTTCTGTACTGAAAAAGAAAAATGCAGGGGACTACATCTCCCCTCGTCTACGAGTTTTTGCTGCAACAGCTCTGCCCTCCTCCTCCTCCTCCTCTTCTTCCTCCTCATAGTTTTCTTCATGAACTTCCTTCTGGTTGTTCTCTTCTTGCATTTCTTGCTCTGTCCCTCTGTTATTCTTTTCATCTGCCTGAGTGGGGCAAACAGAACAAGACCAGTTACACACAGATCCAGCGCCAGTTCCCTTGCAGCTCATTTCAGGGCAGCAAACAACCCTCAGCTGGAGCTGTGAGAGCCCACGGACAGGAACAGATGTTCCAAGGCCTCCGTGCAGCCAGGATTGCTGTGGAGGTGGCAGGATGAGCAACAGGCAGCTGGGACAGCATGACAGTGGCAGGTCTCTGATTAAAGCAAGCTGTGTAAGGGCCCTGTGAGAGGTGGTCCTGTCGTGCTCAGGGTTTGCTCAGGACTCACGTTTTCCTCGTTTTCTCCATATGGTTCCTCAGCGTTGCCTTCCAGCTCTCGTTTCTTCTCTTCGGTCAAATCTTCCTGGACCTACAAAGCACAGAGATGTTTCTGTATGGTTTAATTTCCTTTTCAAAATGTGGCCCGTGGCAGAACTGTGCACGTTTTCACAGTGATACTTTTCAGTATGAAGGTTCCGAAGGAGGGAGGAGAGGGCATGGAGAGGTTAAAGGTGGATTAAGAAAACAAACACCCAACAATGAGGAATCTCACTTCCTCTGAGAGCATCTGACTTTTACCTGCAAGGCTCACAGCCCCTCTCCTCCTCACCTAACACATTTAGCTTTCCACTCCATGCTTTACCTTTACAGAGATATTATTTTCTCCTTGCCCTCCATAGGAGTGTTGTGTCATGATGCACCAAAGAGTCGTTCCTGACACTTCCACCCCACTGTGGGCTCCCAGAACTATTTCAGTTCTGACATGCAATGCACGTATTTAATGGTAACTTTGGCCATGTTTTCCCAGAAGCTGAGGGATCCTTCTGCCAACTGCTCCTGGAAAACCACAAAGCAGCAAGGGGGGGATTGGGAGCAAAGAGTAATCTCTTCCAATGCTGTCCTTGGAGAGAGCAGGTCATGCGGAACCTGTTTTTCCCAGATGTTCAACTCCTGGATCTCCCACTTCCTTCTGTTCTGTCAGCCCTCTCCTTCAATTCCATGTCCCACTTTCCGTGTTAGGTGTAAATTTGAAGTACTGCTTTTTGAAGTAAACTTGACTTTCTTTTGTAGGATGCTTATCTGCTCCAAACAAGATGCATCCATCACACTGGGACCACCTTGAAGGAAAGATCTCAACAGCAATGTGTACTATTTGAGTCAACTTACTAAAGAAACTAATCCCCACTACAGCATCCTACACCTCTCTGGATTGCTCCCTCAATCTCTGCTCACACTTTAACACTCCCAGGAAGCACACTGGGCACAGCCCCTTATGAGACCTGTTTTAAATTGCTTCCTGTAAGCCAAGGAGGAGTTGCCAAAGGCCAGCCATTCCCAGTTCCTAAAGACCTGCTTTGATGTAGTAACAGGATTTTGAACTGGTGAATGCTGAGTGCATCCCACCCGGTCCAGACACAGTGTTCCCCAGGAGGGAGGAAGGAGCAGCTGATTCCAAGGCTTTGTGTAAAGCCTTCTGTGTGAAGCAGAAAGCAGGAATGAATCAGGGACGTGCTGAGGGACTGCAGGGTGGCTCCTGCCTGCACAGCGAGCCCCACAGCCGACACAGCAAAGCCAAAGTCCCTTCCCCTCCCTTTCTCCTGCAGCTCAAGGTGCTGTCAGCTTCCTGCCTCACTCCACGAACTGTAGGGGCTTACAGAGCTTGGATTGCTCAGGAGGAGTACCAATAAATCAAAGTCAGAGCCAAAGAGTAAATGAGTGGCCAAGGAAGCAGTTTGCCCAGAACAGCAGTGTGTGATTAGAGATTAATGAGGTTTTCTGTGACCTTGAGATATCCAGGAATTTTTCCTTGTGTTGTGAATGGCTTAATCTTTTCAATTATTGCCCAATTAACACTGTGTGGCACGCAGGACTGATGGATGGCTGCATGTAAGCATGAGAAACCCTGAATGCACCCAGAAGGGGACAGCAGAGCAATGGCACAGACTTTGCAGGTTTGTTAAAGTCAGACCAAGTGCTTTGGGCTCCTGCTGCAGCTACAAAGGATAGCAAGGCTGAATGTTAATGGGGATGTGCTCTGCCACCTGAGCCCACACAGACCTCAGCTCTGTGCTCTTACCTCCTCTTCTCCCTCTTCCTGGTACTGTTCATCCACATTATCTTCCTGCTGGTCGGGATTTCCTGCCATCTGCACAAAGATGATAGGAAAATTCAGTTCCAGTGTGTGTCTATTCGCTTTAGAAGACTGAGGATTGAAGTTTTATGCTCTGGAACTAAAACTTTATGTAAAGCTAAAATCACAATAACGGCATAAGAAGTTTTACTTCATTCATTAGCAGTCGTGAGAGCCCGGTTACAGGATTTAAAACTGCCCTCAATTTAAAAATAGCAGGGTGATTATAAGAAAAGTCCCTTCACAGAATAAAGCAAGACTTTCCATAGTAAGCAGGAAGGCAATGGAATATTCCCACCATTAAAGACCAATGCCATAACAGTACAATCTCTGCCTGGAGGAGTTTACAGCCTCAACAGGTTGAAATGCACAGCACTCGGCCTCTCTCCCCTTACTGACCACCAAGTGCTCTTCCATTCCTGGCTGTCCTTGTTTCTCGCTGGTTTCCTTGTGCTTCTCATTTTCATCTGGTAGGTTTTCCTCTCTCTCTTGCTCAGCTTCCTCAAATTCATCTTCTCCCTGATTGTTGGGGTCATCAGCAGGATTCACGTCTTCCATGGCTGCCTTCTGTCATTTTCAGAAGTGAATATTAAACACACATTTTTAGCTCTCAGTCAGATTCCATTTCCCTTGGAAGCCCCACTAGCATGGGCTGTGCTAGAACCAACTCCCTCCCCACTGAAACCAGCTGGAATCTCTCTACAGGGTCAGAGTACAAAGGTACCTCAGCCCTGAGCAGAGACAGAGCAGCAGTGCAGGTGTCTCTCTGCTAAAACCACATTGAATCTGATGCCCTCTGTTTCACAGAGGCTGCTGAACAACTTTTGTTTACTGAGCATCTGACAAGTGACAGTGCCTGATAAGGGCAGGTGAACAAAGATAAGAGTTTAAATGCTCCTGGCTCCAGAGAGCTGATGTGATTGTTCAGTACCAGACTGTCCCAGACTGTCCTGCACTACTGACCTTGTCCATGTCTTTAATCAAACCCCAGCACTCACCTTTCCTCTTTGCCATTCAGAAAAGGAGCATTTTCTTTCGTTCTGTATCTTTACAGCTAACAAGTTAGAGATCCTCTAAAATTATTTACTATACATCTTAATTTGCTGAAGGGGAGGGCAGCAAAGAAGATACCCTTGATGTTCTAGAGCACCAGGTGAGAGGGAGTTTGGGGGAAGGCACAGGGCTGACTCTACAGCACCCACATCCCTCTGCAGGTGCTTCAGGGCTCACCCACATCCTCTTTCAGGATCTCACAGTTCTCTTCTGACTCCTGCTGGTTTCAGTGGCTCTGGAGTTGGCTCTTACCCTCTTAACTAACGACAACTCTTTCTGACTGACCGCTCACATCATTTTTTTGAGGCCAAATTTACCTGTTCAGGTCCCAGCTACGTCCAAATCCTTTATTCCACCAAAAGCCCAGATCAAAGGAATGTGGCAATAAGCAATTTGCTTCCAACAAGGAAACTTTTTTTGATTTCTTCCCAAATCAGTGAGGACAGCTCTAAATAGATTATAGATGTTATTTTAAACTGTCAAACCCGTCTTCCTAGCAGACCTCTCTTCCTCTCATGTCTGTAACACGTAATTATGTCAGACGAGACCTGTGGGTTTCTCCCTTCAGTAACGATTGCAACCCACAGCATCTTAATTCATACTCACTGATTCATCAGCCTGCTGATTTTCTGCTTGATGTTCTGGTTCTTGCTGTTCATTTGCATTATTTTGATCATCATCTTCACCTTCATCTTGGTGCTGGTTGTCATGCTCATAAGCTAAAAAATTTCTTGGGTTATTATTGTATTACAGCAGTTTTTAGTTAGTCCCCTCCAGCCCAAACCATTCCATGATCCTGTATAATTGAAAGAGATCAAGCAAACCCAGAGGCAGAGCCAGGGATGTGACCAAAATCCACAAAGCCCTATCCTAGGGGCTCAATCAAAAGGACACTTTTCCTTTCAGGAATGTGAATATGATCTTGAGTAATTCCTCTATTCCACTCAGTTCAGCCAGGGTTATTTGAGCTTCTGGTTTTAAATTGCAAGTTTATGTTTCACTTGAATCCAAACTACATATGAAATGAATATTAAAGTCTCACATGCAAGGCAGTAGACAGGGACCCTCTGAGCATGGCAGGGACAGGAGTCCTCTCTTACCTCCTTCCTCCTCCTGAATCCCTTGCTCTTCTTCCCCTTGTACGATATCCTGGTCCATGTTATCATAATGAGCCTGTTGGCTGACAACATTAAACACCAAACATCATTTCAGTTTCAAAGAAGTGTTTTTGCTTTAATAAACAAACCCTCCCCCTGCACCTCTGCCTCTCTCAGCACCTGCCAGGATGGGTTCCAGTTGCACTTTCTATTTTCTCACATCACCTTTTCCGAAATACACTTGACAGAACAAAAACTTCCTCGTCCCGCTACCCTAACCTTGTGCTTGTCCCTGTGGAGTTCACAGTCCTGATGGATATGGGTCAGGCAAAGAGTAAAGTCAGCACCCTGAATTTTAGGAAAGCAAACTTCCAGCTCTTCAAGGAATTAGTCAACAGGACCCCCCGGGAACCTCCCCTCAGGGCCAAGGGAGCAGAACAGAGCCGGCACCATAAACCCTCAAGCACGCACCATGACAAAATCACGTAGAAGAATTTCACCTGAGCTGGTTTTTGTAGAGCTTTTCCCCTTGCTCTGCCTGCTTGTGGAGCTGGAGCTCCTTCTCCTGGAGCTGTTGCTGCCGCAGGATCTGCCCTCGCAGCCTTTGCCGCTGCAGCAACTCCTGGTGCTGCCGCAGCTGCTTGGCCTCCTCTGCTCTTTGGGCTCCAAGGTGTTGCTGCTCCAGCTGTTGCTCGTAGGCTGCTTTCTGTCTCTTTGGTACAGGTTTTGTCGGTGATATCTGCCCAAGAAACCGGTTAGTCACGGATTAATTATTGTTTCAGTGATCAGGAGCAAGCAGGGAGAGACCTGTCCAGAGGGAACACTGGGCAGATGGTCCCTGCAATAGGCAAAAATCACAGCTAAGTTATTTTTGAGTTGTCCTGCCTCTGCTTAGAGTTTAAATGAACACGGACTGGAAGTGCTGGGGTGTTTGTGGAGGACATGGGGAAGCAAGGGGAGATCACGGGTTGAGGGATGCCAACCTTTCCTTTTCTTACACATCAATAATTCCATCCCCCCAATACATTAGCAGTATGAGGAGGTTTTGATGGCTGAAAAGACAGCAAAAGTTTCCATTGATTTAACTGGCAATCTCAGTGGGGGTTGCTTTTAGCCTCGAGTGAGACACTGCACATTTTTACACTCAGCAACAACTTAAAGTAACTCCGGTTTCACAGTTTAACCCACTGCTGCTGTTCTGACCCACTGCACCTTTCAGCATTTCAGCAGCAGCTGAAACACCACACCAGAGCTACACAGTTCAGCTGCCAGCAGAGTGTTTACAAAGCCTAAAGTGAGAGCAGTCAGATACATTTCCCACTGCAGATCCAATCTCGAATGTAAATGCGGGCTCTGCTGATTTTATTTCGAGCCGCACAGAGCACCACTGGCTGTTGCTGAGCACTGATTTCCCCTGGCTATGCCAGTCATGTTCATCTGGCAGTCAAAATTTCCTGTCAAATGACAGAGAGCATTGAGATGGCAACGTGTTTGCAGACGGCAGGTCTGTCTGACAAGGAAACACGCTGCAGTTTGCTGAGATGCATCAAATTAGCCAAGCAGGACGTGTCTCCATCACAGTGCTGAAGATAAGCCTCCTTCTCACCTGCTGTGTCCTTCAGCACCTACCACGGGCCTCAGATGTTAAGCAGGAGACAGGATTCAGTCTGCTGCTCTTTTCTATCCATCTGCTGATTTTTATCAGCAGAATTAATGTTCATTAGGATTTGGCCAGCACTGCAGCACGAGTGTGCTCAAGCTGAGCCTGAATCCGATGCATCCAAGTGCTCTGAATCTCAAATTTTCTATGAATATGACAATAACTTTATCTTAAAAGCAGTCAGTGCTCTGAATCCCAAACTTTCGATAAATATGACACTGGTTTTACCTAGAAACAGGCAAGTGCAATTCAGGGCCAGCAGTGACAAGAGAAGCCTCCATTTAAACAGCAAATCTGATTAGTTAGAAGAGAGCTCGGCACCTCTGAGCGGAGGTGATCGCCCAACATGTTGGTTTCTTCTTCCTTCTCTTCCTGCTTTTTCCACTCATGCTCTTCTGGGACTGGATCCTGTTCCTCCCCTAAGTGCTCAGGCTGACCTGCCTGCTCCATCTCTTCCTCCTGAAGTTCCTTTTTGCGTTCCTCTTCAGCTTGAGCAGCACGTTGCTCAACATCCTCTCCAGCCTCTTGCTGCTCCTGAATGTTCAGCTCTTTGGGATGCTGGCCCTCATTAGTCCTTCCCTGCAGATGGAAGGGCTCAGCCCTGTCCTCTTGTTCCTGGGTGTTTATTTCTCCTCTCTCTTTTGGCTTCTCATTCTGCAAAACATACACAGGATTGTGTGTGTACAAGGTATTATGGATTTCATAGTTTCAAGAGAGCCAAGGACAGACATGGATCCCTATCCCAGCTGGAGCACTGACCCTGTTGTCAGGAGAGCCAAAAGCCTGGTTTGGAATGGGCCACTCCTCCTGCCAAACAGCGTCACTGCTGGCTCGTGGCTCTGCCCAGCTACACAAGGTGTAGTTACATCACTGAGTAGGCTACACCCCATTTCATCTGAAGTGGAACAAAAACTCTTACAATTCTACCAAGTAAACCGTGTATTTTAGAGACACATTTTAGTGGTGGCCTTGGCAGCGCTGGGTTAATGGTTGGATGATCTTAAAGGTCTTTTCCAACCTAGTGACTCCATGATTTTTATTTCCTGTAGGTTCTGCTGCCCGAGAATTCTTGTAAAACAAAATCTCCACTGCTTTTGTAACTTCCAGACTTCACATTTAATTCTTGAACACTGGACAGTGTGCCAGTTTTAAATACACTGACTTTAATGTGCCCCTGGAACTTTATAGGACACAATTGCTTCAGAACTTGTTCAAGCTTTTCTGTGACACGAGGAATGTAACGTTTTAGAGACCACTTATTCAAAAAATTAAGATTTTTAGCAACATCTTAAAACAGCTGACACAAATACACTTAAAAGCGGCCTAGAGTGAGAAAAGGTCATCATGAACATATTTTTTTACTACTCAATAAGATCAAAGCATTCCTCAATGCTTTACTCAAGACCTGACAAGTCTGTGCAATTAAACATACACTTCTAATAGACCTTCAGCCCATGTTTTGCTGAATAATGACCATTTCTGTGGTGTCTGCAGCCAGTCAGGACTTCCTACCTCCTGGTGCTCCTGGGCCACAGCTCCCTGGTGCTCTGGGAGGTCACTGTGTGGGGACAGTCCTCGCACCTCAGGCTGCTCATTTCCCCCTTCCAACTTCTCAGGCTCTTGGAAACTTGGTATTTTTTTGAGCGTGTCCTTCAGCTGTTTGTATTCCTCCACCTGGGACTAAAGTCAACATGTTAATTAGAATGTGTCCAAATTAATTTTTTAAGAAAACAGTCACCTTGGAGTAAACTTGCTGGCAGGACACATGGTAGAAAGACTTGATATTCCAGGCAGGAGAAGGGACAGGAGTTTTGAAAGTAGATGTTTTTGCCACACATTAAATAATAATGATTCATCAGGACCTTTTCAGCCACAGTGCACATGCACACAAAGTGTATTAGAAACATCTCTGTGGGACAAAGAGGAAGTTTTGTTTGATTCATGCCAAGCAGGAGAAGTGCCAAAAGGGGATGATGCAGTTTTCCTGGCAGCCTGAAGCGAGGGAAATCGAGAGCACCACAACTTCTCCTTTGCTGGTCGAGAGAAGGGCAGCTCTTCCAGAAACAGCAGAGTCCATACACATCATGAAAATGCCAAATCCTAAACATTTAGACAGGTGTTTCACAAGGAAACAGCCAACAGACACAACTGAGGCAAAGAAAGTCATAGCACAGCACTGGTCAAGAGCAAGTGGAAAAAAAAGAAGGAAAAAACCCACAAAGAAGTAGAAAGAAAATGTAAGTTTCTAAAGCCTTCCTGAAATGCAACAGTAAAATATTGTCATTTGATTTGCTGTTTAACTTTGTACAAGATCAGGACACTTTCAAACAGCTTTCAAGAAAATCCAGATGGGTTGGGACACCAGTCCCTGGCTCTGCAGCAGATGGACAAGAAAGATTACCAACTTAAGCAGATTTTTTTGAGATGGGCAGGATGTATGAAAGCTGACCAGCTGCATACACAAAAGGTGGTGCTCCACCAGAGGGTTTCTCTGCTGCTCCTGTGGAGGTGGTGGGTGTGTTTGCTGCCAGTTTGAGAGCAGAGGCGCATTTCATAATCCCTTTTAAAATTCAGGTTACAAACCGTCTGGTTTCCCCCTGGTGCTCTGTGGCAGCACTGCTGGTGCACAATGCTCAACACTCCTACCAACACCATGCCCAGCTACAGGCTGGCACAGCCCAGCCCTGCCCCACTGGCACAAGCACCTCCAAGCATCTCCAAAAGCCTCCCTGAAAACAGACAAGCCCAAAAGCAAAGCAGAGCGCACAGTCATTCTTGTCATTCCAGAGGGATAGTTCTGCTCCCTCATTAACTGCTGCAGAGGCCAATGAGAAAATTTAGAGGGAAAAATAATATTTACTGAACCTAAGACTCAATGAGAGCCCCTTCCAGTGCCTAAAGGGGGGTTACAAGAAGGCTGGAGAGGGACTTTTCCCAAGAGCATGGAGCGACAGCACAAGGGGGAATGGCTTTCAGCTGAAGGAGGGCAGGGCTAGAGGAGATATTAAGAATAAATCCTTCCCTGGGAGGGTGGGCAGGCCCTGGCACAGGGTGCCCAGAGAAGCTGTGGCTGCCCCTGGATCCCTGGGAGTGTCCCAGGCTGGGTTGGACAGGGCTTGGAGCAACCTGGGCTGGTGGGAGGTGTCCCATGGCAGGGGGTGGAACAAGATGAATGTTAAGATCCCTTCCAACCCAAACCATTCCATGTTTCTCTGATATCATTTAAACAGATCAGGATTCAAGTGCTCTGGTCAACTGCTGTGTCACCAAACTGAACATTCTGATGCAAGGCCACAGCTGAAAAGGTACTAATACTGGCAGAAAAGAGGGTTTATTAAAATAAATAATTAATCTGGCTGGCTGTGGAAAAGCACAAAGGCTGCGATGCTTTAAAGATTCAGCTCACAAATTCCTTAGTGCAGTATTGACTACTGGTATTCAATGCCCAGAATACACACGGGAATAGAGGAATCATTTATGGAGCTGTGAAATAATCCCTCGGGAACTTTCTGCAGCTGCTTTGCAATGGTGCAAAATACCCTCTGTTCTGAAAGTGTGTGCAAGCCCCTTCCCTTGAAGGAAAGGTTCTCCACAGGACAAATGCCACATCCTGACTGCAGACAGAAAGGCTTTGTGTGACACAGCTTTCCTAATGAAAGAACTGAATCAAAGCCAGAGGAGGTGTAGGGAGCTTCCCTTTGGATTTGGTGAACCTTAAATCAGTCCTTGCCTCTGCCCTGGTGGAATTTCAGATGTTAGCAAACACATACCAAGTAGCAAACGTGGCCAGTGGGAGAAGAATTTAAAATTAGCTGTCAGCATGTTTTAGTACTGGAGACTAAGATTCTTCAGATATTTATCTAAGAGGGAATTTTCTGATCTTTCCCTATTTTTTGAGTATCTACACAAACTGACACGCACAGCAAGCAGAATGGAGAAACAGGGAAAAAAAGATCCAATGCTTTTCATGTTGTTAATGATTTTGTGGACCATGAAAATGCTTAAATGAAGAAAATCAGTCAGGAATAAAAGTAACTTCACTCTGCCTCACTGCCTTTCCCTCTGATCATTCACCAAGAGTCTTGCTCTGCTCCAGCGTTCCTCCCACACTCAGATTCCCTGTGGCCTACACAGCTTGTACTGGCACAGCTCACTGAGTCTGCAACACTCTGTGCTCCATGGATAGTTCACTAGAAAATGACATTTAAGAAACATAATGCTGCTGGTTTGGGTTTTTTTCCAGATTAATTTGAGTTCCACCTGGAGTTTCCATTCCTACATGTCTACTCTGCTGCTGCTGCACTGATGTACACTGCCCAGAGCAGCCAGGGATGCCCCATCCCTGGAATTGTCCAAGGCCAGGTTGGATGGGGCTTGGAGCAACTTGGGCTGGTGGAAGGTGTCCCTATCCATGGCAGGGGGGTGAAAATCAGATGATCTTTAAGGTTCTTCCCAACCCAAACCATTCTATAAAAGCCTTGTAGACCTTCCAGTCACACCCAAGTCTTTGCAAGTGATAAATGTGAACGTCAGAGCGTGGGATGCCCAACCACCAGAAGGTCTATGAGAGAGGACAGAAGAAGAAAGGCACTGCCAGCTGCCACGGAAGCAGAGACACTCCTGTCATCACATGCACTCCTGGGTCAGCAGCTCAGCTGGCTTTATCTTCTGCCAGCCCAGGGAGCTGCTGCAGCTTCCTAAAGGCAACCCTTGGCCTCATGCACTGCCCTCTGAGCGCAGGGGGTGCCAGTGAGATGCCCCATGCCCAAGGCCACATGCACCAGCCTGCAGGGAGGGCACCAGGAGAGGCAGAGCCAGAGGAAGGGGAGAGCCAGGAGAAGCTGCTTTCCTTCTGACCTGAGCAGCAGCTAGTGCACTCTTGTGGTCTTCCAGTGTCACCACAAGCTCGTTGTGCTGGGACAGCAAGTTCTTATGCTGTTGCTACACAAAAAGAAGAACATCACACGTTTCACGTAAAGTTCATTCTAAAAGGTAAATTAGGAGGGGTTGAGCTAGGAAGAGAATTCAATTTATTTTGAGAAGAAAATCCCGAGCTGGAATGACAGCACTTATTTGTTTCACATGGAATGCATATTAAACAGACAGAGGAAGCAAGCACACCAGGGAAGGAAATTTGGAGGCCAGGACTTGAGTAACTCAAATAAAATTAAAAGTTGGTGTAGATGTTGATGAACATTTTAAAGAAACAGAGCTGGAAAACATTAGGCACCAAGTTCTGTCAAAACTCAATTCTTAACTTGCAAAATCAAATTCCCAGTTCCAATTTCCATACTGAACACTTCTCTCCTTTTTTGGGGAGTGGTTTTGGGGCTTTTTTCCTTTTCTGTTTTTCTTTTTAAATGAGCATTTACCTTAAGTGCAGGTGGCCAAAGACAAGCAATCCAGTTCAGCCATACTCCTCTCCCTTTAGCCACATAAGAGAAGCTACAAGTTTTCAGCACAGCCTAAATGCAGTCTGTGAAAACTTGGGAAAATTTCCCCTAAATCTCCAAATTCTCCTCAGAGCCAAGCCTACCTTGACATCCTGCAGCTGCGTGTGAATGTCTTGGTGAGCTTTTCTCAGCTGCCTGTTCTCCTCCCTTAAGTTATACAGGGATTCTGTTGGAAAGAAAGGATGCACAGAATGCTCATATAAATACAGAATTTAAACCTGGTCAGATTTATAATACCAGGCTAAGCACCAAAATTCAGAGTGTAACACAATCTACATAAAATCCCACACAATTGCTACAGTAAAAATTAAACTAGAGTAACTGAATGCTTTGTTTATGCTCCGTCTCTCCCCAGTTCCATTAAAAGCTGTATATTTTCAAGCTGAAAACTGTAACATTTGGTTAAATTTTATATCAGTGCACTCAGTCTGCATCTGGAATTCTGTATCACAGTTCCCGCTGGGCACTGCAGATGGCAAAATTCCTTATGGAAATCTGAATCTTTAAAAGGCAGAGAGGAAGGCACCCTCCTCTCTTTCTCCACATCAGTCTGGTGGGCGACAATTTTCTGCCATAGCACCAGGCTATTCTTTTGGAAGGCATGCCAGGTGGCCAGACTGCTTCCAAAGCTTCTGGGACCAGGGAGAGGGGCTTGTATTCCCACTTACTACATGATGTTGATGTGGAATACTGCGAGCAGACATGGACGAGTCCTTCCCACACTCCAGGCTGCCAGGCTGCCATCCAGCTCAGCCCAGCCCTGTGTGACTGTGCTGCCAAGGCAGAGCTAATAAAACACAAAATCCTACAAAAGCCTCTGCAGACAAAACTGCAGACAGCTCCAAACCCAGCCCGTGTGTTAGTGCCACATGGCAGAGCATGGCTGAGGGCCCTGGTGGGGACAGCCCCATCCTTTTGTTCTCTGGAATTGTGCAGTGGGGATGGAAGAGGTCTGAAAACTGCCAAGAATCTCTTTAGCAGGAAACTGGCTGCCAAGGATAAAACATGAATTCATCATCCAGGTATAGAGGTGCAACGTGTTTCAGAGGAGCTGATACACAGAGGGGAAAACGAGGACTAAAATGTATATAAAGTCACTTCATAAAGAGGCACAATTAAATCTCTGATAGAAGTTGCAAATATTCTGAGATTCCATTTCAATTACAGAACAGAATGACGAGGCAAACCCATTTTTCCAGGTTTATACAAGTCTTAGAAGTAAAAATGAAAGTCTGGCTAAACAGCCTCTGACACTTGATGAGCTTTTAAGTGCTGGGTTTCTTCCTGTGTCTCTAACCCAGTTAGAAACACGAAGCACAAATGAATAGATTCCAGAAAGAAGCAACTCTTCCCTAAAATGTAACCTATCAGGAGGCACAAGATGCACGAAGGACCTGTGAGTGAGAACAGAGCAAATGCCTTTCTCACCTCCAACAAAACACAATGGCAAACACACAGTTCAGTGGGACAGCCAGACCCAGGTGACACTTACCCTTCAGCTTGGAGATCTCCTGCTCCTTCTCCTGCTGCAGCTGCAGGTATCGCTCCTTGTGAACGCTGAACGTCCTGCTGAACTCTTCCCCTTGTTTCCTGTGATCTTCCTCAAGGTCAGCGTGCTGCTTCTTCAGCTCTTCGTGTTGACTCTGCAAACACCAGGGTGGGACACTGGAGCAGTTCTGTAGCTGCATATCTGGCTAATATTGTCCTTGGCAAGTTGTTTAATAAGCACAGATGAATAGGAAGCATTCATAACAGGAAGGTTATTATTCCAAGCATGCACATTGAAGCCACTTTCCAACACAGAACGATCTCTGTGATGAGCAGTCTCCTGTTCCAGGGCTGTGTCACCTCAGCCTGCGGTTGCGCTGTGCCTTTGGGAGCTGCTGGATGTGCCTAAGAAAATCCTTGCCTGCCAAACTGTGTGAGGGCTGGTAAATCTGCATTCCCTACAGGTAACTGCATTTGGCAAGATTAAATTACCCCCCTGAAAGGCTGACTGGGAAAAACTGCAGGAAATCATCTTGTAAGGGTCCTGTTGTGAGGTGAAGGCACCATCCACATCCTGACATTCTAGAATCAACTACCAGAACCCACCAGGGCCGCATGCCCCCAGTATAACCAGTTTGACAGGCCACTGGTGTCCTGCTGTCCCAGTTACCCACCTTGAGCATCTGGTGTTGGACACTCAGAGCGCTGTATCTGCTGTTGGAGTCTTGCTGCAAAACAAGAACCCTCGTGTCAAACACAGCCACACTGCCATTCCTCCAAGCTCCCTCATTCAGGAGGCACCAGCCAAGGGATGGATGGATGGATGGATGGATGGATGGAACTCCCCAGGACACAAATTCCCCTCTCCCCATGCTCTGGAGCACAGCAAGCACAGACATTCTGCTCTTACTGCAGCAACAACATATTTTAACTTACATTACTCAGCTCACAAACTGCTCCCCAGTTTCAACATGAAATAGCCATAAAATCCTAATTTACTTGCTTTATAAAGAGTTCTCTACAGGTCTCTGGGTCCTCTGCCAGATACAGTGTTCCTTCTGGCACTTGGTATATAAAATAAAGTTTCTTGATGTTTTTATACTTTCCAGTTCAAAGACCACGTTAGAAAGCTGTCACTGTTCTTTTCCCTGTGGACGAAGCTACAAAAGGATTTCTAACACCTTCCTATTCCCCTTTTCCCTTAAATATAGGAACATTACCTTTGAACTATCATAATATAAACAGGAGGATAATTTCTAAATTAATTTTCTGGAGAGACATGAGTTTCTCCTACTACAGCTCCAATAATTGGGAATTGGAGAGCACTTATGCATGCAGAGCAGACTGGGATAAGTGAGAGCTCCTTCAATTAGTATTTTGGAAGACCTCTTCCTTTGAACAATTATAATTGCAAAGCATTTCCTTTCTCTTGCAACTCAAATAGCATCAGCTATTAAAAACTTGTACTAGGAAAGATGACTTACCCTTCCTTTATTTAGTGTTTCCTGTGCTTCTAGTTTATAAACAAGAAAATCTGCAACATAAAAAGGGAAAGTACAGATGAGAAAAAAAAAGCTAGGAAGATGAGAACCTGTGATTAAATAACTGTTGCATACATAAATTCTCTTAAGAGCTGAATCCTTATGCAGATACAATTTTCCAAAAGATCTTAAAAAAATTTTAGAAAAGGAGAATTCGACAAAATGCTCATATTTTGGCAAAATACTTTGATTAAAAAGCATCATAGTTTCATAAAATATTTTCATTTAGAAGTGTCACATCTTGGTGTGAGGTGCAGGGAGTACAGGCTCAAGACTCTGGATGGGGCCACGAGCATCATTCCAAAGGAAAAGGACATTTATAAACCGTGTATTCTTGGAAATAAGGAACCATTCCCTCATTTGTTCCTTGATCCCCTTTTTTAGGGTCTGCAGACGCTGCCTCACCCCTGGGTGGGTGTCAGCAGGGCTGTTCTACACTAGATGGCACCAGAAACCCACTGAGAACTGCAGGGGGAGAATCATTCCGTACTCGTTTCCACCTCTGCTAAAGCAGCAGTTTTAATTCAGCACCTGAGCCCTCAGTTTTGGGAAGAGCAGAACCTTTACTCTGAAAATTGTAGTGAATTTAAAACAATGAAAGAGTGAGAAAACTCGGAGGATTGAATCCTGCTGAACTTCCACGCGGGGCAGATGTATAAGAAATACAATTTGTGCCAACATTTCCCCCTCACACACCCTGTTAGAGCTCAGTTTTAATCAGGAAAAGATACAAAAGCATGTGTTTACCCTTAAGCATGTGTGAAATACTGATTCAGAGTCTAATTTCCCATTGCTGGAATGCAGGAGAAGATCCCATGTGTTTGGAACAAACTTTGAATTTCTGGCATGCCAGAACAGGATTTACACACACCCATACTCCATATACATGTTAGGTTTATTTACAGGGATATAAATATATTGCCTGTGTATATTGTGTCATGCTGCAGTGATCTGTAAACAGTGCTAAGAAGATGATTACTTTTTAAAAGACCTGATTTAAAAACAAATAAATACAAAAGAACTACTAGAAAGACCAGCACAGCTCTGCCAAGGGGGTCCTGCTAATTTGTCACCCAACTCGTTTAAAACTGAACAAAGACCATTTGAAGTTACTTTCTACTACAATCCAGTTAAATACCAAAGTGAAAAGCACATTTTTACCTTCTTTTGCTTTCTTATGTTCGAGCCTTTCCTTTTGTAATGACTTTTCCAATCTTGACCTGTGCTCGTATACAACTGGAAAGAGAAATTTTGCACACAATTCAGGAGGAAAAAGTAACATGTACACCCCCAACACCCCCAGAGAAAGCTGGCATGGAACACACCAGGCAAAGACAGGCATACACAGGATAAAGGACTGTTTGTATCACCTGGGACAGGATTTTATTTCCTTATTGGGTGTTTTAGTGACCCTAAATTCCGGGTTATCTGGGTGCACAAACACAGCTGTGACAAGCAGTGAGTGAGTTGTTCATGGAGACAGTCAGCCATGGTGGAGCTACATGAGAGCCACCAAACCCTCTTTCCTCCTTGGGTATACAGGCACATTTTTCCATGCTTCCACCCTCTCCTGCCTTGTTTGCAAAGAGACAAGGAGGTAAGACAGGACATCTTCACTGCCAGAGTAATTCCTGGCAGCAAAGGCACTGTCACAGGGAGGGGAGAGGACACAGCTGAGAGGGACAGCAGGGCACTGGACAGGCTATGGCATGGGGAACCTAAATCCTAAATTCTTCCAAAAACTGGGGATACCGTATTCCTTTGGCACTGTCTGCCAGCAATTTCTGAGTCCCAAAGACTGTCCGGGCTGCCCACAAGTCCTCTGTGTACATCTCAAAAGGGGCTTTCCAGTGATGAGTTTGTGTATTTAGGACATCCAATACCCTCTGGCACAGAGTCGCCCCCCTTGACTGCAGTGCAGCAGCATTTCATTCAGCTTGTGCTTTGGGCACGGGCTTTGGGGTGCGTCTTACAGGGCATGGGGCACATCAGCCCCTATTTAACCTTTCCTCAGCACTCACTAGGCTGAAGGATCATTATCTGAAACAGCCAAGTTTGCAGCAAAGACATCAAATAAAACTCCTGAAAATGTATAGTTGGTTATACGTGTTTAGGCTCAGTTTAATGCAAGGATCTTTCACCACCCAAATTACAACCTGTGCTCTTTTAAGGAGTTATTCATTTGTATTAATGCAACAAGTGATTCTTCCATCAAAAGCAGGAAGCTCATGTTCTGAGAATGAACCATGGGTGAACACGAGCCTTCTGCAGGAGGCATCAAAAAAAGATTTGCATCTTGGCAGCCACAGAAGACTCCTCTTGCACCCTAAACCCTCTTCCTAATTCCGCCAAGGTGCATTCTGCAGGCTTATCTACAAATGTTTATGTGTTGGCTCGGGAGCTGGATTGCTAATCAATCCTTGGCACCTATCTCCACTTTGCTATTTATCTTCTGAAGTCAAGGGCATCACTCAAGATGAACTAATGTGTCAACATCCTCTGCAAGAAAACAAGCATGTCATGAATATTCACAAAGTCACCAGCAAGCAGGCCTGGAGAAAGGGAAAAAAGGCAGCAGTGCAATAATGTAAAGTTTTATTTAGGCCCCGAAGTAGGAGAAAGCTGCATTATAGTCCAAAAGGAACAGTGGTTGTGGCACAGCAGCTCAGCAGAGCAATGAAAAGCCATAATGGGTTTCCCCTCCCATGCAATCAGGGCTGGAAACAGCCTTTTTGGCAAAGGCACTAAACCACAAATGGGTTTGGAGGTAACATTTTCCATCCCACTTCTCTGCCTGCAAGTGCACCTTCCACAGCCCCTCCCGGTGCTTTAACAAGTGTGTGTGTGTTGGGGAAACCTGCACAACAAACCCATAAGGAGGAGAAAGCAGTATTTGGGGGTTTAGGGGCATCTGCTGAGCTCTGCCTTTCCTTGCAAGGTCTCTCCAGCCCTCCCAGGCAATGCATCCTCACCCTTGTGTGTGCTAACCTTTGGAATACTGGGCCAAGAAGTCTTTAAAGAAGGGGCTAAACCCAACCTCCTCCTACACCTCTGTGGTTCAGCGTGTTTCCCTCTGATAACAGTCCCTAATGAGCAAGGTAATGAAGATTTTGATTAAGAATCATTATTAGGAAAGCACAGCTTCCATGTTTCCTCACTTGCCTCTTCTGGGGAGTAGGTTGCAGGTCAGATTTTATAAGTATGTATAGGAGTTTATGTCCCATAAACATAAATTATTTCCACAACTTTAAGAGTCCAGACTACAAAGGGCTTGTTCCTACAGCAGGGTTTTCCTCTTGTTCACTGCAAGCCTGGGTAGAAGATGCCTGAGCAAGAAGCTGAAAGAAATAAAAGCACTGAAAACCAGGTTTTCTATAAGAGGTTTCCCAGCTGGGGGGTGGAACCTATATAAGGATTCTGACAGAATGCCCAACAGGGCATCGCACCAATGATTTTTCCTCTGGTAAGCTTTTAATTTTGCACTGATCTTTGCATGAATAATTAACCTTTATTTCTACATTATATTTAATAGAATGGCATAAAAAAAAAGGTGAAAAATGTTGCCATCTAATGGCTAATATGCAATATTCCAAAGCAGGTATCAGTTTACTTCCTGGCATCACCTACAGAATGTAATCTCCACTAATGAACAAAGAACCTCATAAACTCACAGAGCCCAGAAGCCGAACTGCAACATCACACCTGGACAAAGCACCTTTCACCCCCAACAAGGGAACACTGAACAGTCCTTGAACTGATCCCAGTTAACTCAAGTCCTGGACTGAAGGTTTAACTCCTCCAGAAAAGGCAGTGAAGGGGAAGGGGGCCCTGTAGGTTCTCAGAAGATGACACCACTCTGACCAGTGCTGAATGTTAATTGCAACACAGGAGCCAAGGGAGCTGATGAAAGCAGATTGTTTAACAGTCCCGGTTATTTCTCTTGCTTTTGCTCTGCACCTCTAAGCAGTAAAACTATTATCAAGCAAAACAAGCCATTATTTTATATTAAAGAGAAAATATTTCCTAGTCCACATTATCAGCAATTCTGTGACTGTGTTATTTTGGTTGGTTGCTCTGCCAGAAGTGCAGTCCCAGTCTAAAATACTCCAGCTCACATACTGGAAAATTAAGATTACATTGGGATTTAAATATGCACGATGCAAGAAATTTTACTAATATCAATGTGATTGTTTCTTACACAATTCTGCAACCTTTCTCTGAGCTTTCAGTAATACCTTTCCTTTAAAACCAGCAGATTTCAGTAGTCTTGGCAACAGTGGGTGTTCTTTTCTCCCAGACTGTGGCAGCTGAACTGAACCAGCAGTGTGGGGTAAACCACTTTTCTAGTAACACTACAAAGGTCTGTAGAACATGGACTTGCTGCAAAAACAGTTAATTCCCAATTCTTGTCACTGCAAATGGAACCACTTAAAATGTGAACCCATGCAAATGGCTTTTCTGCTGAGAGGAAAGCACTTCCATGAGCCAAGGAAGAATCCCTTCAACATGAGATGTGGGATAAATTCCCTAGGCCAATGACAACAACCGAAATGCTGAGCTCAGAAGGTATTTCATGACTCCTCTGACACCAGCATTTCATGCTGGGAGATGTTACTACTACAGCAAGCCCTGCTTCCTAAGCTTCCAGCTCTGTATTTGGTTAGGTCAGTGAATGTGGCTTCCACCAAGGAGCTCCCCTATTTCACTGCTGATAATCTTATCAGAAACAGATTATTTATCAAGATGTGGGTAGTTCCTGGTCAAGCATCAGCATTCCCCACCACAGTACAGGCCATGCTGCTCCCAGGATCACACCCACCCCAGAGACACTCAACTGAGAGCTCAGCAATAAATGGATATTCCAGTGACACTGCAAACATCTCAGAAACAATGGAAGAATATGTTTTAAGTGCAGTGCAAAAAAACATTATAAAACAGATATATTTATCAGAGAATCACAGAATGGTTGGGGTTGGAAGGGACCTTAAAGATCAATCAACCCCCTGCCATGGGCAGGGACACTTTCCACTACATCAGACTGCTCCAAGGCCAAATATTTACAATATATTGAACAAAATATTGAAGCCATTTAATAATTTACGTCCTTGAAGTTTTCTGGTTTGAATTTTATGCAAAAAGGACAGAAATAGACGCCAAGGCAATGTTAAATTGATTGTGTGTGAGGCTTAATTATGGAACTCTTGTGCATCCAGGCAGGGGTGGAATGTTCTCGTTTTGCTCACTGCAAACCACAACTGGCACTGTGTGGAGCATGAGAATTACCTTTCCTTTAAAACAAGCTCCTACACTTTTCAATTTACTCACATGATCAAGTAATGGCTTTGCCTAATTACAGCCAGTCAGTGCAAATTCCTCCTGGAAAACTAAACCACGCTTTGGAAGTTGTGCTTAAAAATAACCACTGCTTTGACTTAATTCCCCAGTCATCCATGTTGCCCGAAGTACTAATAATTTTAAGAGAAAAGTTTGTATTTAATATCTGGATCTTCATATTCAGATGATTTGTGATGTCTGTCATAAACCTACCGCTGATCTCAGTTGCACAGGGAGAAAGGGAAACATCAGCTTTCAGAGATCCCACACCAAAAATAAGCTGTCAACTAAAATTCTCTGACTTAGGGAGTACTCCAGTCAGAAATTCTGTTCTAACTAAGAAGTTCTAGTTTTGCTTTGACTGCAGTTCTGGAAGCGGGGGAATGCTGAGGGAATTTGGCACATTAATTCAATTCACCCCAGAAACACACAGTTCTATTTCTAAGAAATCATTGTAGCCTCTATTCAATTATAAGGATGGCATGAAAATTAATTTCTAAACTGGAGTAAAATCTCCATTTAATAGAATCCTTTTCCTCCACACTGCCTCATGTACTGCCTTTCTTAGAAGTCAGGAACATCTCTAGGAAACAACAGATTTAAGATAAGTTGGGATAGAGGGAAGGATTTATCACGTTCAAAAAATAAACTGCAATAGCTGCTGCTAAAAATAAGTTTGAGAAGGGGTATTAAACGAGATTAAATATTTAATCCCTTACAGATAGCCTTCAAACCCGACTTTCCTTAGGAAGGAATCATGTTTTGCAGAAAAGATTTCCTGTACGCTCCACAAGATTTCTTCCAACCTTTGGTACCGGGGTGGGATCAGCATCCCACCCTGCATATGCTGTTTTCTATGCACCTATCCATGCGAAAGTTTGCTTTTTTCCAAGTGATGATAAATGCAGATAGTTCAGACAAAACCTGTGCAGTGATTTTAGACTGAAATCAGCAGGAAAACACACCAAGATTGAGCAGAGCTGCAGAGACAACAGTTCTCACACCACCTCTGAACGTCTGAGTCTGCTCAACCCTCAGCTCCATGAAACAAGGGCCTGTTCTTTCTCTCAAAAAATTGTTTTAGGCTTTTTTTGCAATTTTATGCAGGTCTACTGATTCTACCTTCATGGTGTTGGGATCTATATAAATATATATATTCAGAAATGAGTAGAAAATAGACCTTGAAGGAAAAAGACCAATCTATATAGGCACAAACTGCATCCAGAATCCATAGCTTGAGATGGAGATTCATCATTTTGACTGAAAATGGCTTTGCTGAGGTGGGTGGTGTGGACAGGAGCAGGCTCCTTCCTCTGCCCTCCGGGAGCTCAAGCAGGCTATACTTCTCTCATCATCTTTGTAATTAAGCCCTGGAAATAAGTGCCAAACTCTGGGATCTGAGTCACCCCAGGAAAATAAGATACGAGGCTGATTTCAGATACCTTGCGGGGAGAGAGGAAGTGTAGAGGAGGAGGTGGAGCAATTGCAGTTTATTTTATTTCTTAATTAATGATACAGAATGGAAAATCTCAAGAACTCTGGGCTAAGCTACATCACCAGAAAAAGATCAGAACTGCAGCCAGCTCAGAAGAGCCTTCTTTAAACAAGGAATAGCATCCAAACAGGTTGAATTCCTCAAGTGCTAACCTCAGACTCCAACATGACTAGAAAGTCATGCTCCTAAATCCTAAAAATCCCAGGAAAAAAAGAAAAAAATCACCCAATGAAAGACTCTGCTTTAATTAGCTGTTCTGTATAGCTCATTTTTTCAGTAATCTGAATTATTTAGCTTTCATAACTATCCAACCTCAAAGCAGCACCTGACTTTCGGCAGGATGGATTAAATTTCTTTTTCTATGCAAGGATCCAGTTCCAAAATGAGCAAAGTGAACTCTATTAGCCACAAATTGCTGGCAATACCATCTCCACCAGAGATGCTCTAATGGGTACTCAGCTCTCACAGAGGGTGGAAACCTTACTCATAAATTGCCCCACCCAGACACAAAGGCTGACGAGCCTGAATTCCTGCCAGGAAAGCAACCAGCCCAATGAGACAATGTGCTTGGAACACTGTCTTTAGGACTCTGGAATTCAATCAGCCGGGAATATGTGATAGGAGATGACTGTCAAAGAAGCCAGAATGCAAACTCACCAAAGCATCCACCCATCCTGCCTCCCTCCTCCTCTCCCAGCTCTGCAGTGTCCATAAACCCACACAGGTCCACCACTAACAGGCTTGAAGAGGCTTAAATCCCCATCAGTAACAAAGAGTTTTGGGGCATAGGCTCTGTCTTGCATCACTGTTGCTCCCAGGCCCTGTGTAAAAGTGGGGAGGGGGAACATGGAAACCCAGGGAACAAACCCACCCTTACCCTGCTTAATATTCCTTCAGCCTGTGCTCTGTGGTCTCCAGCCCAGGTCCCAGCTCAGGGGCAGAGGGAACATTGCAGCGCTGGTAGAAACTGATCCTGGAAGTATCATGTCCACAAGGAAAGTGATTTAAGGGCACTCAGGCGTGGATTACAGGAATGAAAAATAAATACAAGCACGGGCACTTGGTCAAGTTATCTTTCCAGTCACAGAATTCAGCTGCTGGGAATCTTACTCACTACGGACCTGGAAACAAACTTCCCTGACTTAACCAAAGGGAACAGAGCTCGGGCACCTGTTCTGTTCTTGGGTTATGAAGAAATCTTGATAATTGCAAATAACCCAAAATTCTCAGGCTGAACTGCAAAACAGACGTACCTATCTAAAGGTACATTTCATACATACAAATGCATGTATGAATATACATTACAGCATGTAGGTCTTCCATTGTAGAATTTCACACAATTTCAAAAGTTTCACGTGTTTTAGTATTCGGGACATTAAATACCCACTGAAAATGTGAATGGGAATACAGAAGGAGGATTCTTAGAGGAAGTTACAGACCATTTTAGGACGCCAGGTAGCAGAATTTGGGATGGCTGTATTTGCCATTTCATGCAGCCCTGCACCTGGTGTTGAAGCACATTTGTGTGCCAGCAACACACACAGAACCAAGCTCTACTATTACAGCGCTGCCATGGATCTCCCAGATCTCAGATGGCAACAAAACAATCAAAATAAGTGCTGTGGTGTTACATGCAACCTGAACCTCACAGGAATGACAGGAATTCAGGCTGTTATTTTGGAGAACAACCAAGCACACAGGAGCTGTGTAGATGCAGCCCTGCTTGTATGATGCATGTGAAAAATAAGACATCAAAAGTTAGTTCTTCCTAGCTCTGCCAACTTAAGGTACAAGTTTCAATGGAGTCCTATAACAACAGAGGGATGTGGTGGTGAAGCACACCCACATCTGTGTGAGCTACACTGAGAGCAGCTTTGGCATCTGTGTGGTTTGCATGCAGACAGAAGAAATATTAACCACTAAAGTGACACAGAACTATGATCTAGTACTGTGATAAACTATGCAAGTCCACCTACATAGAGCTGCTACAGATCTGGTCAACTTCCAGCAGGTCACCTCCAGCAGGGGTCTCGATTCAGGACAAATGGCACAGCAGGCACAGAGGAATCTCCATTTGCTTTTCAGCTGGTGCTCTCCAGTACCGCATCAGAAAGCTTTGAGGAAATCCACACCTTGTCTGCCTTCAAGTGCAGAGTCCCTGCTGGGCTGGCTCCCAAGATTACAGCACAGTCTCAGGCTGCACTGAGGCTGCTCCAAGCTGTCAGATACATTAAGACTCTCAGAGAAAGAGCAGGAAAATTAGGGTAGTAAAAGGCACTAAATGCAGACTGTTATTAGGATTAGGGATTAAAACAGATTAAAACAGTACTCGAGGGGTTACTTAACACCCAGAGGATGAGAAGACAGAAGCTGCAAGGGCTAAAAAGACATTTGTAGATACCTTTAACCTTGCAGCAATCACAGATATGATCAGGTTCACTTACAGCCATCAGTGTGTTTCTGTTCTAGCAACTAAAGCCTGTCCCTGTAAGGCCAATAGCTCAAGATTCAGTTTGACACATCTTGGTAGGAGGCAAAGAGCATGAAGTTTTGGTTTTATCACTTGAAGAAATACTAAGTAAGATTATGTTCACGTTTCAAACATACAATGCTCAGAGAATGAGATTTAAAAAATAATCAGCTTACTGGGAAGATCAGCTTCTCTATGAAAGAACTTACAGATAACAATGACTTCAGGTTTTCTTGGCAGTCAAAAAATTTTAAGTCACCTCTAAATTTTGCCCCCAGTATTCCCTTTGAGGGTTACAAAAGCAGCCCTACTTTCTCCATGCCCAGCAGCACTTTGTTAGAGAAAAATGCCAAAATTTTATATTCTTCTACAACACGAGCTTCCAAATGGGGTGAGTTCAAGATCCCAGCTTCTCCAAACCAGTTACTCTCATTGTGCCCCCCAAGTCTGCCATCCTTCCCACCTCACCCTGGTTTTATTCCAAGGGGCACAAACACTTCTCAGCTGGGTAGCTGAAGCTGTGTACACCAGAGAAAGCAGAACTCCCCACATCACCACGCTCTGCAGATCAGGTCTGTGTGTTAAAAGCTTTTGAGACCTCTTCCTGCCCCATTCCTCAGCAACCTTTACATTCTGCCTTCACAGGTGAGAGCTGTTTTCCCATGTATTGAGCCTGCTTCACTTGCTGTGCTTGAGCAAAACAAGGCAATGAAAAAGATAAAAATCTAAGTCACCTGGCTTTTCCAGCAAAAACAGAAAGCACAGCTCATTCGGGCATGAAGAACTGGCAAGTACCAAAAAGAAGGTTTTTTATTACCTACACAGATGAAAAAACCCTAAAAACTATAGGAAAAAAACCAAACTGGTAGAAACTGTAGAGGTGACAGTAGGAAGTAAAGGGAGCTGCACTCTGAGCTGCAGCTGAGGATCCTGCTTAAGACCTTGGGCAGACCAAAGGCACTCAGGTCCCAAACTGCCACCAGATACAGAAGCCCAGGAGCTGCCCACGATCCCAGGGCACTTCACAAACAAACTCAGGTCTCACTCCCAAGCCTGAGAGTGCTCCTCTGTGAACAACCAGGAAAACAACTGCCTTTGGAGGCACCGGCACCTGCTACAGAACACTACAAAAACTCAGGCAACAGGTGAGATTTCACTGTCATCCAGGTGTTTCAATCAGTCAGACTTCCAGGAGCACGGCCAGCCTGCCACAATACAGCCCCAGGATCCTCAAGAACACCACTTCAGGAAACTGCCACTTATTTTTTTCTGTTCACATTTAAAACAATAAAAGCTTCCTGATGAAATGGTTGTTCAGGAAGTAGAAGTCCAAGATGCGTTTCTGTCCTCAGCTTGTAATGAGTTTTAGAGAATGATTTAATCACCCAGAGAAGCTGAAAACACCAAGAAATGAAGCACTGCTGATACAGCACCCTCCTTTGTTCCTGGCAACGCTATGTCAGAGACTTTGCCCTTTAACTGGTTCATGTTTAAAAGATTTCCAAGTGTTCCCACCATACTTCAGGCCCCAAAGTTGTCCCCAGACCAGGATCTATAGAGAATCCGATTACACTCCATGGAAAATAAAGGTAGCATTACATTAGTAAGGCACTATTTTATTGTTTTCATAAAATAATAAACTCAAAGAGCAACCTGTGGACAGCAAAGTGACAGCTCTATGTAGATCAGGTGTTCTTAGAGAGTTTTTTTTATTTGGCTACAGGAACACTGTTGATTTAAAGTGCAGGTCATTTAAATTCAAAAGTTCAAAGTGCAGCCAGATACTGCACTTGTAAACAGGATTTTTTTATCAACATTTTATGCCGTTTCAAAGTCTCTGTTTAAGGAAAATTCCTGTTGTTCCATATCATAAATAGGAAAAGTTCAGAAATGGAATTGCTGTTGGACACCACCAGTTACCCCCGTGCTTTTGTCTCTCTGGATGAGCTGGCCATGGGCACAGGCTCTGAATTCCCCATGCTCTCCTCCCTGATCAGCTCCCACTGCAAAAAATCCAGGTGATTATACAGGGTAGGCCATTTCAGAAAGTGCCATTAAGAAAGATAGGGAAGAAAAGTTTATTTCCCAAATCCTCTGAAGTCCTTAGGCAAATACCTTCCCTTTACTTCAGTGGGACATTAGGCAGCTAATGGTTGCTGCTGCATTTAGTTTGTCTCTGGGCTCTCAGCCTCATCCTCTCTTAGGTATAATAGCCACTTCCATGATCCAGGAACATTTAAAGAACCAATTTTATTCTTACATTATATTTCCCCCTCCATTCTGTGACTTAATTGCTAGTAATTACCTTTTTAAACAAGGTTTACTGCTACCATACTAGGCATAGATAAAATCTCCTCCTTAATAGGTTTGATACACTGGCCTGCATCCCAGAACCATGTGAATTTATTGCATTGATCATGAAATCTGTTAATGTTATCAGACTCTGGTCCATATTTTACATTTCCCATTGATACACTGAAACAAGCAAGAGAACTATAAAAAGCACAGGGCTGTCACCACAGTTGTCAACTACTAGTTGCCTGCTGCTTCCACGAACACGCTTGGATAGGTGATGGCTACTCAAAATACTGTTTGAAACATGGAAATGCCTGATAAGATAGCTGAGAAAGTCTCCTCTGTGTCAGGATAAAGGTCATTGCACGCTCCTCTTTGGTAAAGCCAAAGCAACAGAAAAAGCCAATTTGTCAAATTTCAGCTGGAGAACAAGATGTTCCTGCATCCTCTGTAAACACTGCTGGCAAATATACAGCCTAGCAAGAGTAGCCCTTCAGCCACCTGCTACATACCCATCTCCCAGCCAAACATTTACACCTGGTTCACGACCAAAATGAAGGTTTCTGGCAAACGTTTCCAGGGTATTACCTGGAAAGGGCCTGAAATTGAAATACTAAGTAATGACGGTGACCGAACACACTGAAGTCACCAATCACTGGGAGAGTGTAACAGCGTGAGCCCAGCTCTGTGCTGCCTGCATACAAACTGTGCTTCCAGGCACGCTTCTATGTGCACTTCCACAGGGCAAAGCGTGGCTGAGGATCCCCCTGAAGTTATGTGCTGCTACAGCAGCTCCCTCTGATTCTTGTTTTATACCTTCTGGAGGAATAAAACTCCGAGGAGTTTTCAAAGCTGGCCCTGTGCTGACCTGATAACCTTGCACTTGCCAGCTGGAGAGGTGCTGAGCTCTTGCGGTTCCCAGCCCACCGAGGTTTCAGGTGTAAATCTGCTGCCTTGCTGCTGATTTCTGGACATGCAGGTGTCACACGGGGGCATTTTTTTACCTTTGAGCACAGGACATGCACATTTGGTGCATCTTTAAAACAAGATACACAAGGATCTGTATTTAAGTGTCAGCCCAGGAAATTCAGAGTTATGCCAAAAGTAATAGGATAGCCTTATCTAAGTAACTTATTTGAACTTTACTTTTAAATTACCCTTTAAAAGAGGTTTTATCAGAATGCTCCTCTCCTCCGCCCTGAACTTATTTAAGTTTATGCCGCCCGGGAACTGCAGCTGAAAGTACTCAGCATTAAATTAAGAGGAGAAACACTCCCAAGTCCCATCCCGGCCCCGGTCTGCAGTGCCAGGTGGGCAGCAGGCACTCCACCTGGCTCTCCCAGCCGTGCCAGGGGCTGCACAGTGATGTGGGAGGGAGACCCACCGCAAACCAGGGGGAGAACAGTGCGAGGAGCAAAACTTTGGGGGAGGCTGGGCAGCTGGAGCCCGGAGGAGGAGGAGGAGGAGGAGGAGGAGGAGGAGGGTGTCCTGCCGAGCGAGTACCTTGTAGCTGCGCCGAGAGGGACTCCTGATGCTGCTGGTACTTGAACGCCGTGGCCTCCGCCTTCCGGAGCTGGCCCTGCAGCTCGTAGTAGAGCATGGCTCCGTAGAGGAGCCCGAACACCACGGTGAGGAGCAGCAGGCTCTGGAAGACCCGCTTCTGTTTCCGGGAGCACATCCCGTTGCCCATGTCCCCCGCGGGCCCCGCGCCCCCGCCCGCCGCGGCTCCGCGGCGGCGGCCGGGAGGGG
>VWZF01000781.1:938-65036 GCA_013396755.1 Sclerurus mexicanus
AGGGAAGGGAAGGGAAGGGAAGGGAAGGGAAGGGAAGGGAAGGGAAGGGAAGGGGTGTATTTAGAGTCTTTTGCCTCCCAAAATTTGTAACAGAAAGATTTGGGGCAGGCAGGCTACAATTGTTTAATGCCATGATTATAAAAAAGAAGATAAAAAGTAAAGGAGAGACACAACCAGATTAAAATATTCAAGGAAAGAAAAATTAAAATGAAAGATAAATGATAACATCTTATACTTTGGGCAAAATTGTTTTATTCCACAGGCACAGATTATGCTTAACATAACCTGGGTATGTGCTTGATTTTGTGTATATCTCCAACCTTCTATTCTGAATATTCTTGCCATTAATTTCAGCTGTAAGGTTATGCAAAGGATGGCTTAAAAAGAAAAGAGAAAGTATTTTTCCATTTTGATAGGAAGCAAAATAGATGCAGAAGTTATGCAGCTGACATGCATACAAAACAATTTAAAAAAAATCATTAACAGCCTTTGTTAAATGCAGCTATTAAACATATTGTCATTCACTTAACTGTAAGGTTTTAGTTGACAGCATTAAAACCATTCAGGAATGGCTTTATTCAGGAATGAAAATTATTATCCACACATCAAATATCTCTTATTTCAGATCTTCCTTGAAATCAGCATATTATCAACCTCTGGAAAAATAGAATAATTAGTCAAGTTGACATAAAACTGATATGCAAAACGTTAAGAGGCAAATCACAAATAAGCTTTATTCTTGTCTTTTCTAGAGAGGAAAAAAAAATAAACATCTCACTTGTAAACATATGCACCTGAAAATGTCCTGAAACTAGGCAGCTTTATGCTTCAAAGTTACACTTCATAAATAAAATTTTACCTCACCAAGGAGTAAGGAGAGAAACAACAATTCTGCTTTGTTATAGACTTTCACATCAAGATATTTACTGCCATCCTATCACTGTCAAATCTGATTATAAACCAGGGATCAGCAAGAGGGAGATTAAAGGCTCATCTGAGGACATTGAACAAATGACATTGATGAAAACTCTCCAGACTGTGGCAGCATCAAAGAAACAGCCATCCAGACAGAGGGACTATTGGAATTACAGATATGAGTACTCTCAGTCTCTCTCTGGCTTTGAAATGTAAATGAAAACTGCTGGAATTGTCAAACAGAAAGTGCTCACTTTTTTTACGTATGTATATGTATACTGTGGGAATATCCTCACCTTAACACACTTTGAGGAGCACAGGATCAGTGTTATCTTAATTTTTAGATCCTTGCTGGTCCTTTGGCTTTCTCTGCTCTTATTGGAGAATTTTTTGCCCATAGCCACTATATGCACTCTGTAAGAAAAGGAAGAACGTATTGCTGTACAGTCTGGCAGACAGGCACTATGTGAGCACTAAGGTCATTTGAGCATTTGATTAAGTGAAGCTGCTTTAGAGAAACCACAGCCAGCTACAAAAGCTTAGAAATAGAGGTCTATGTACATAATCTTCATTAGGTGGATTGGTTGAAGAGCAAGATTTTATTACTCAAAAAGGAGCATGTGGGATCTTAAGTTTTGTTTCTCACTGCCACCCAACAACAAGGGAGTCCACTCTTTCAGTTGCCACAATGTGATCTGCATTGTCAATTACTTTTACTGATTTTACAGTTTAAAACCCAATTATGCTTTGAACATTAGAAGGTACAAGTTGAAAATGGGTATCTTTCAATTGCGGATGCTCTCCAAAACCATGATCTTTATGAGCATGTATAAATTTATTACAGAATATCTAGTCTCAACCTCTATAAGCAAAGTGACATGTTTGAAGTCTCCCCTTTCAAGAACGACACCTTGGAGAGGAAGCAGACACACACAAAGGCACTCCACACAGTACCTAATTCTAATTTGGAAGCTACGTGGGCCCAAATCCATGCCTGTTCCTTTATGCACAAGAGCAGGTGCAAACACATTCAGGGCACTGTCTCCTGTGGCATGCAAGAGTCTCACCCAGAAATGTGCTGGGTGTAGGAGCAGTGGATCATCAGGACAGAGCAAGTCTAATTTCATCCTCTGTGAACTGCAAATGCAATTTCTTTTGCTGCATCCTGGAAAAAGTATGGAAGCAAAACTATCCTCCCACGGTGGATTTATTGAAGTGATTTTTTAAAAATTAATGGAAAGAGAGAAAGAGACCCTATGCAGAATACAACTCCATTGCTTGTATATTGTCTAAAATGGAAGTTCCACTCTAACATTTTAGAAATATTTATTTTGTTTCAGCTATCAGTAAAGATTAAAACAAAAAAAGTACAGGGAGGTGGATGGTGTATCACTACACGGAAAGCCAGAATAATCACTTTCCCTGTCCTCCCCATCCTCCCACATTTTCCTTTATGGGTTTTTCTGCTTTTACTGCCTACATTCTTTACCTGAAGTCAAATCCTCTGTTTATGGCATCACGGTGGTTGCTGTGGAGGTTATTACGATGTACAAAGCCAAAAGTAATGAGTTCAAATTTGGAACAAGCAGTAGTATCTCATGAAATGTGTCTAAAGGAGTAGGAGATATTAAAGATGTTTAAAAAAAGGGTATGTATATTGCAAACAAGTTAATTAACTTCTTAAATGACTGTTTGTCATCAACTTTAATTATCACAAGTGTTTTCAGATATACTACTGCAACGGTTGTAGAGACTAAGTGCTAAACTACACATATGGAAGAAAGCACACAACATGAGCAGACAGCTAACACAGATGGCAGCAGATTTCCCAGCCATGCTGCTCAGTAGTTAGTGCCTGCTGTACTTGCTGTCGTCTTCTGTAGCAAAAACATACAAACAGTAAAATATGGTAACACAGACCCGTACTATGCAGTTCTGCTCTGACAATGAAAGTGCTTCATGTCACCCTCCCTACAGCACATTTCTCTACATCAGATTCAAGACTCAATAAATTATGATCAGAGAACACACATTCCTGAGGAATCAGTTCATTGCAATTCCTTCTACTGCATGGACTGCCTTCATACAGCCCTTCTCAAACACAGACACATTTTAAAAAACAACTGTTGAAGAATGAGTGCTCATTCTCAAGAAACATTAACTATTATAAATGGGAAAAATCTGTCTTGCCATTTGCATCACAAAGTCAGCCACTGCCAAATTTTCACAACATGGGTAGCAGATACAGTCCATACTTTTTCTCTACATTATGAAAATCACAAGTTACATATATTTACTGGATTAGTTTCTTTTGCCTCTAACTTTGACACCTGAAGTATTAATAGAAGTGTAGGGTCCAAGGAAAACCCTCAACAAAGATTTCTGAATCCAACTGTACTGATAGAAATGCTTACCGATCTACTTTTTAAAAACAGAATCTGCAAAGGGCAGTGAGACAAAATAAATATGAAATAAAATCAGATGTCATATTTAAAGAAAAATCCCAAACAGTTTAGGGCAACACAAGCAAGACAAAAATTTCAAAACTGAGACTTGAATGGCCCCAGAGCTCAATGAAAGATCTTATTAAAATATTATTAAGCAAAGAAAGTGAGTCTCCAAACAATCTTTTAACCTGACTGCCTTGAGAGTGCTGGTGGCCCAATGTATCCTGTTAACATGATTGTAGAAGTATTACCAAATTAATTATACCAAATAGCTGAATTTATTAGGACATATGAGACCACGGTTATTAATACCAAAAATTGTAAAGTGTTTCCTTGTAAAGAAAAGTACTCTTTTATACCAGGAAAATATATTACCAGCAAGGTTGCATTGCTGCATGAAGGCTATGCTGCCTGGCAATTTTTACATAGGAATATTGTAAAATAGTGAAATTCACTTGTAGACTTGTACACAAAAAGATACCAGGACAAAAAGATGCTATGGAGCTGCAGTTTCTTCATCAGATTCCTTAAGTCAGACACAGGGGACATCCAGAGAAACCCAACCATCCTGTGGGCAGGGTGACATGTGGAGCATCAGAGCAGGTTGCCATGCTGCTGTCCCAAAGCTAAGACCCAGGGAGCACTGGGAGCCCAGATCCAACAGGACCATCAGAATTCCAGTGTCCTCACCAAAGCAGCCAGAGAGAGATCCCAGAAAGTTTGTGAATGACTCCTGGTGTTCCAAATATGTTCAATGAACATTGGGCCTGTAGCTACAGGGCTGCTGTGTGGATACAGCTTCCTTGCCCTGAGCTGCAGAATTCCAGAGGTCCAGTCAGAGGTCACCAAAACACAAAATATTTGGTTCATGGACCATTTGAATCTCCTTTTTTTTTTTTTTTAAATTTATTTTTAAATCTTATTTGGACTTGAATGGATGATTCATAGGAGTATAATGAGCTTGTATTTACTTCCACAGATCTGTGGCCAAGTCCACCCAGGAAGTCCAGGGACAGGACGCACACAAGCTTTTTACTGGCAGAACCAAGTGAAATGGCCTCTGCTACAAAACACAGTGCAGGGATCCAGGCAGGCAACATCAAAATAGATCCAACACTAGCTCTCTTCCTCCAGCATTGCTGAAGAGGGATGCACCAGAGATTGGTGGTCTTACTCTTTACCTTTAACTCAAAAGAGTTAAAGGTAAAAATAAATATTGAGTCTTCACCTTTACGTCAAGTCCGATCCATACAGGATACAAACTCGGCATGATTAAGGAAGAGACAAAGAAATGCAGAGGAGTTACTTGAAGACTGAAGCCCTCAGTCTTGTAGATGGGCCAAAAAACCTCAAATCAAAACACGCAAACCCAAATAAAACAAACCAAGGAAAATGCAACCATTCTCTTCCCACTGCCCACCCATGCCTCTCAAAAGGAAAAAAGTAAACAAGGCAACACAGCAAAGCATTATTTTTCAGACTCTGTAACGACCAGAGACTTCTGTGCTTTAACTATACTTGAACATTTCAATTATTCAGGTTGCCAAGACTCTTCTTGTCACAAAATCTTACCTGCACTTCTGATTTATGCAATGGATAGCTGACAGACCAGACGGCTGGCATACCCTTCTGTATTTCTCAAAAAGTTAACTAAGTTTCTAGGTGCACTCAGATAAAGGACTGGAAGCCTATGAATAGTTAACACTCTTCTTATTCAGAACGCCATGCATATTATCAAATTATTACCTTTCCATGGTATCTTTTCTGGAACATTTTAAAATAAGACAGTTTGCATTATGCTTTGCAAGTGGTACTCAGATCATCAGTGCAATCATTTTTGCACTACTTACTCTTGGACTGATTTCTCGGAAGATGGTCATTTTCTAAAACTCTCACTTTTCTGAAGTTATCAGGTTTTTATCAGGTAATTGTTTTGAGTTTTGACTTGTGAAAAAGTAACCAGTTGCCAGATTTTGTGCATTCTCCTTCCTTGAATGTTTTCAAGATTGGACTGAAGAAAGCTCTGAGCAACCTGATCCGATCTCACAGCTGACAGAGAGTAGGAAACTGGACTCAAGATCTTCCTTAGGATCCTTCCAACCTGAACTGTCTCATGTATTCCTCAGGCTTCCACTAGATATGCTGAATACAATAAAAAACTTTCAACTAGACCTTTAAAAAGAAAAATCAGTCATATACTATTGTCAAAACATATATACATAATTTTGTCACTCTCCTCTTTTTACATTGAGAAAGTCATAAAAGAGAGTTTGAGTTCGCAGAATACAAAAGCCTTTGGCTAAAACTGTCCATCTGCCATAAAACTGGCATCATGGTGGTACAGGAAGAAAAAAAAAAAGCTAGTCCTGAATGTAGCTTCAAGTGTACTCTCCCTCCAGTGAAGCAACTGCTCAAAGCTATTAAAAACTCTGAAAAGCTCTCAGGTGTCACTTAATCATGATTTCTGTGAGATCATTTGTGTGCTCACTCCCTGGAACAAGTGCCAAAACAGAAGAAATCAGAAAGCCTAAAAAATAAGCTCACTGACTGATCTGGTGCATACCGAAAGGAGCTGCAGCCCACAAGATCAAACCATTCCAAGATCAGAATCTCACTCCAGTTACTACAGTTTCTGTAAGGGATCCTTTTCCCACCTTCACATTTGCAATATAGTGCTCTGCCAAAAACTAAAGTAATTGAACTGGGACTAGCTTTTCAGCCTTAACATTGAGAAAACAAAGACTGCACACACACAAAAAAACCCACAATATGCTCCTATTCTAATCAGGCCATTACCACTTCTCAGTGAAAAATAACAGGACATCCTCCTGTTGCACAATGAATAAAACTAGTGGTAAATTCTTTTTTGCTTCATTAAAACTTGCCTTTGTAGGCCAAATGCTTGAAGCAATTTAGGCTGCACCCAGCAGCACCATTAACACAAACAACTGACCGCTCTTCAGGCTATTTCAATGGTATCTGAAATCAATACCTGGACTGGGAGCAGCCTACCGTAGAGAATCTACAGAACTCCAATGTCAACCAGACTGGAATAGACCATCCTTCCCTAATGCACAAGTTGTGCTCTAAAGAACAATTTTCCTCCAGTTTTTAAATGGATTTACAAACCTCAATATCTCTTGAAACTTCAAATAGCTAGAAAACAAAAAATTCACACCTCTGGGTTAAATAAAAATCGAAGATTGCGTTCCCATTCCCTCTAATTTGGACTTGAACATTATAAGACACACAATAATGATGTCAAGACTCGATTACCAAGACGTAATATATTTTAAAAATTATGCATAAGTCTTGAGACACTCTACCCAGAATAGAGCACAGCTTCTCATCTGTTTTGAAATGCTGGCTGATGTGAACATATCGCAGGGGTCCCTTGATCTCTCTGTGTACAGCTTCTCATTACAGAACCTCCTCTCACTTACCTCCTAAAAAATTTTACTCACACCCACTTCTTGTCTAGCAGGAACCATGACCTCCCACATGGAACTACAGTGACTATCAGCCCAAAAGATGAAACTGGTGAGGACATCTGGTTACACTACACAAATTTACTCAATCCAACTTCTGGAGAAAGAGTATATCTCTCATTCCTCCCCCTCACTACAAGTGCCAGCAGTTTAGACAGCTCTGTAGTTTCAGAGCGATAAGTATTGAACAAAATACTGGAATGGTTTGTACAGCAAAGTGCAATGTAGTCATTGACAATAACAAGTCTTTTTTCTTACTTCTTTCCACAGGCTCATCAGTTTGTTATCACAAAATAACAGTTCTACTTTAATCTGCCTTCAGGAGTACATTCTACCCACTAATTCCTAGACCTCATTTCTACTTTTTGGTACTTTTCACAGGAATGTAGGATGAACAAGTCAATGAAAATTGGTCATAGAGAGCGCACTAAAAGTATTCTTAGTCATGACAGTGCACAAGACAAGATCACAAAGCCATCATAAAAATAACACATTTTACACAATATTTTGAGTTTATTTATTAAGCAGATCCTTCAGTACTTACCTTTTGAATGGAAACAAAAAAAATAATCTCAATGATACTACTATAAAGTTAAGGCTAAATGCTACTTAATGAGTCAAGAAACTGTCAATGTAATGCCTTTTTAACAAAAGGACATTTATTTTCAAAACATTCTGCTTAAATAGCAACCAGAGTGCTATCTTCAAGCCCACTCACATGGCAAGAGGTGTGAATTTGCATTTGCTGGCACAGCCTTCCCCACCACGTGGCCCCTTCATTTGCATCACATCACTTTTCTAAATTAATCAAAAAATGTTGTTACAGTTTTGTTTGACTTTTTACTTAATGCGTCAATATCTGAATCAGCACTAATTTAAAATCCATCAACAAAACAGAATATATCAAAGTGAACCTACAATAACAACATTCTTGGTTCAACTGCTGTACACATACATGTATTGCAATTCTATGCTATGATTTTGTATAACTGGAAATGTTATAGCCTCTACACAATGTCATATATATGAAGACAGAAAAACCAAAATGCTCCCTTACAGTTTCACGAGAAAGAGAAGTTGAAGCCCGAGAGGCTTATGCTTATACTGCTCAGAACAGCATTGGGTAAAGTCCAGCCCAAATACATATGGGAAAGCAGTCAAGAGTCGCCACAGTTCCAATCAATTATTATGGCAGTGTGACAAAACAAATTCAGTGCATAAACAGACATTCCAACTGTAGTTAATGGGCAAGATGATTCATTGTTTTAACATGGCAAGGCTAAGTGGAAAGGCAAAGGCAGAGACACTAAACTGACTACCAAGACTGGAAACTTCAAGATGCAAGTATAAAATGCCCTGAAACAGGGTTACTCAAAGTATGAAGTACTTCAGAATGTACCAAAATAAGATAGTTTCTATATTTCTGTCAGAGTCATCATTTCACCTGGCCTCAGAATTTCAAACAGCAAGGGCCAAATTATCAGGAAAATGTTACTTTTTTCCCCTTTTAGATCACACCTTGTGTACCCCAGCGAGGTGATTTGTGACCTGTGTCTGATTAAAACTAATCTGTTAAAAAAAAAAAGTCAGAAAAGTATATCTCATTGTGGAATGTAGGGGAAATCTTTGGTTTCTAAATCACATTTCTCTGCCAAAATTAGATTCAAATGAATATCATAAAACTGCATTTTGAGTTGGCTTATAAGATCTAGATGGTGAGTTTGTCATTCTACTGTAAATTCAAATTTAGAATAATATATGGATTTGTAGCTCTGGTTACTTCTAATTGTGCAAGTTGTAATGCCAGGTTTTATCAGTATCATAAATACCCTCTTTTATGAACTAGGCATTCACTAGGCTATTCCTTTTTTCACAGTTAATTAATTTGAAAAAAAAAGAAAAAAGCAAATAAAAAATAAAAATAATTTTAAAAAACGCAAAACATAAGCACAACAACCATAGAAAGGGGTAACAGCTAGCCCTTACATCAAGGCAAAAAGGGAAAGGCTAAAAAAGTTAAAATATGTTTGGTAAACCAGCCCTTCTTGTTCTCCAGGCCAAGCCCTTCATCCATCCATTTGACCTTCACAGCAAGGTCTGTATTACACACAGCAAAACACACTCACTGACGAGTAAGACCCCAAAAGTAGATCTAAGTAGAAATAACATCAGTGTTTACACTTCCTGAACATATAGGCTAGAAAAATACTTTAATATTTAATGTCTACCTGCAGATTATTCCAACTGATCAAACAGACGTTTACTTGCTTCAAGAAGAAAATTTCTATTCCTTTATATTAAGTATGTATACGTAAACACCTAAATGAATTTCAGACATTTATTTTTACAAATACAACAATATGATAAAAGTGAGGCATGGAGAACTACACTTCCACCAAAACAGATTTGGTTATGACTATCTCAGTATGACCAAGAACATTATTTCCCAGGAGACAGAGAAGAAAGAAAAGGAGCATGCTAATAGAAAATACTGAAGCCCATTGCTGAATATTTCAAGAAGAAATATGCAAAGATGAGAACATCTGGAAGTGGAAAGCTCAAGCACAATTTCATTTCCTTACTGTCAGCTGTGGAATTAGTCTAGTCCAGGAGTCATTAGCATATGTGCATACAACTAGGTTTAGAAAAGAGGAAAACAATGGACAAGTTTCTAGGAGGTCTTCCCCCCCCCCCCAATTCTTCAATCAGTTCAATACCTTTAGAAGAGCACACTTCTCTGCAGTGATAGTATGTTGACTTCTACCCTTGCCATATTACAACCTTTCCATTACACCAAACAAAAAAGGTAACAACAGTTTTTGACTTGTTCCGTGACAGCTCAACAGGTGAAAACTAAAATTAGTCAGTGGGTCCAAGTGAAAAAGAGGTCTGTGTTGCTATAGCTCGACTTCATTTATCCAGCCTACCTAGGCATAATGCATCATATTGGCATTGACAACTGATTTCACTGTGCTGGCTGAAGCACAGAGGACTTCCACTCTCCAGCCTAAATTTGGCACATTTTAGGAGCTGTTTAAAAAAAAAAAAATTAAGAAGTAGTAATTTTCTGTCTAAAACTTCAACTATGTGTACACACATTCCTATACTTACATCCAGCACTATTTACTTGTGCTTTTTCTCCCTGGTGATTGTTTTAATACTAACCTTCACATAGCTTTAAAAAGGATATAAAATATTGTTTTCTCTTCAGAAGTTAATTCTAGTGATATCAAGTAATTTAAAACGTATTTCTGATTCACAACTTCTGGTCACAAACTTTCCATATCTACTCCTCAAGGGAGGAGATTTTTTCATATAATATTTCAAAGTTTTCTTAAGCAGTACAGTAACATATTACTTGATTTACACTGTGGTTTTCATTATGCTATTCCTTAACATCTTCTGCTTAGAAAGCATCTGTGATAGAATTCTGGTTGTAGCTGTCCATCTCAGTTTTCAAGCTCTTGGGAGATTTTACAGGTAAGGTGCCAATGCAAACTCGACATTAAATCATTTTAAAAATAGTCTTTTTACAAGACCATTAATTTTAGTCATCATAATAGGGTCTTGAACTTTCTGCTGGATTATTGACAAAGACTTAATTTACTGTCTAGACCACAATGGGTGGAAATGCTAGTTTCTACTTTGTATTGTTTTACATGGTATGAAACTACAAAAAGTGTAAAACAAGAACTTTTGCACAGGAGATCACAGGGAAATTTTCATATTTGTGTTTTAAAATAATTGAAAAGTATAAAAACATCTCTGTAATTGCTTACATAAAAGGTGAGAAGAATGTCAAAGCTGGAAGTATTTGTAATTGGATTCAGTTAAGTGTCTGATTTGCTCAGGTGCAACTCAATATGCACTCTGCCAGTTCAGACCCTTAAGTGATGCCCAAATAAATATATCTTAACCCAAACATGCACTGAAATATTGTGCTTGGTCTTCAGCTACTGTCAGTCATAACAGTACCATTGAGTTCCACAGAGCTATGACACTTTCTCCCTACACAGGCTGGTGGCCCATCAAAATGGGTTTGCAGCAAAACCAGAGAGTAGGAAAGAATATTACTTCAAAATATTGGAAGTATTTATAGTTCCAATACATCCCAGTTTGCTTGTTCTCACTTCAGTTTGATAACTGCATGCATGCACGTATGAATGAGTCAAACCTGTAAGTCTGTTTGCCAGTTAAAAAATGCTGACAGCTCACATACTACAATTTTAATTTTAGCTATAACTTACTTATAACCCCTCTAATGCTTTGGTTTAAATGTTTTAAGCAAATCTTCCATTCCTGCATGAATTGATCAATACTGCTTACAAAAGCTGAAATTTACTTAAAAGTCCCTTCTTGGAAAAAGAGATTGTTTCTGCAACTTTGAAATTTTTTGAGGCATACTAAAATAATAGTATTTTTTAGTTTTCGCCCCCCCAAATTTCCCTACAACACGCAATCAGTACCAGAGACATGCAAATTAGGTCTACTTTCATTTTTTACCTTGCACGTGGAGCTGCTTGAAAACTAATTGGGATGCAAACTGTATGGGTTGCAGCATAATTTAGTGTTCCCTGTTGTTGCAACAATTACTTAAATGAGAATTTAGTGTCATATAATACTTTAGAAAACATTTATAAGAAGCAACCCTAATACACTGAAACACACCATACCTTTTTTCTTAAGGTGAATTAGAATCAAGTTATAAAATAACTCCCTAAATTAATTAATTTATGGTAGACCCACTTTGATAACATATTAATTACAGCAGTATATACAGGATTATAAACTGTGCCAAAATTCCACAGCTGAATCAGTAAAATATTTTCAGTTTGGCCCAACACATTACACCACACTGTCTGGGTTCAATTCTGGCTCTTCTCTGGTAAGGGGCAAAATTCCCATTGACTTCCGGCATCAGAATTTTGGTCTATATGCCTACTGCTGTATAATACCCACATATAACAGGTATATAGCTTAAAGGAATCCCATCAACTGTTTTTGTCATGTGAGTTGTTCCGCACTACCAACATTACATTAAGAATTAATAGGATAAATATTTACAACTACTTTTAAACTGCTACTTTTATTCTCTAACTATATAACACATCCTCTTGTTTTGCACAGTCATTTATTTTAGCGGGGGTTTGATATCCACTGACAAAATCTTTGCTCAGACTTTTAGTCTGCTTCCTCTTTGGCTTGTGAAACAGTCACAAACAAGCAAAATAGAAAAGGAGGTGTTGCCGTAAAAGCACTCTGGCTCAGAAATATGCAGGTGACAGTCAGTGAGAGAAACAATGAGTTTTCTTTTATTTCTGACCTCTGCTTGGGGATATTACTTTCATAACAAGCATCTTCTCAGAATGCCATTGCCTGAGACGCCAGGCTCCCTGTCAACCCAAGATCTTTGTCATCAAGGTTACTGCATGAGCCACAGAACCCTGTGGACTTGTGAAGACTACAAATTACTCCTTCCATTATTTTCTCAGGAAAAGACACAAGGTTACTTTGGGGGCTAACATATCCAAAAACAAATCAATACAAATTAACGCAGAACTCACGCACAACTTAAACTGTTACTTTACTCTTGAGGGGTTAGGTCAGAGACTTCTGCAAACCCACTTACCCGAACAGAGGATTTAAAACCCAAGGGAGAACACACAGCTAGAACAAATTCTAGTGAGATTTCCAGACACTGCAACCAGATCCACAAACAGTTGGGTTTGCGGGCAACGGTGACAGCCAAGCAGAACAGTAAGGAAACCGTACATGACAGATTTGGCTCTGGATAAACTGCATTCACTGCTCAGCACACAAGGGTCATGAACCTCAACACTTGTTTTCAGCAGTTCGTGCGACACCACTCCCTTCTATGTCTTCAAACTCGGGATCTGATTTTGGGAGAACTGTTTGTGTGCTGCTTAGCCTTGGAAGAGAGCATCTATCTCCCCGAAGGGAGGAGGAGACAAGACCACACAAGGCAATATTTTCAACAGTGCTCTCCGGCAATTAAGATCATGAAAGCCAAAAGAGATTTCGGAGACTCTTACCAGGTTCACTGGCGTTTGCCAGGTTGCAAATGCTTTCTACAAAAACAATCAGAAGAAGCCGCTATCAAAGCAAGATGCCAAACCGCACGTGAACACTCTTCCTCTCTCCTCGCCTCCGTAAATAAAAGGCAAGAGGCGCAGGTCCCCGGAATTTGGGTGCAGGGAGTTCCTCTCCCTCCGCACTCGTTGGAGGGGAAAGNCATCAGTGGCGGCGGCGCCGATGATGGGCTCCCGGGACCAGAGGGCTTCCACGCTCGGGAAATGACAGCCCTCAGCAAAAACCTCCTCCTGCCCGCCGGCAGGTCCTCCTACAGCGCCTTCTCTGAAAAACATGTGTACGTTACCTCCTGCCATCAAAATCATTGGTTGTGCACACTCCTGACTCCACACCGATGAGTAACTCAACCTGATATTCCCACTTCCCACAAGCCCATGTGTGGTGAGACGGCAGCCTGCCTGCCTCCCTCCGCGGAGCACCCCCTTCTTCCTCGCTAGAGTCCCAGGGACTCCCCCGGCCATCGAGTTCCGCCCCTTGCTTTGGCATGGGGCCGCCAAAATTTCTGTAAAACAATTACTGCAGCATAAAAAACAGAATATTCTCTGACATTTCTAGTCTTAAAGCACAGAGAGATGGAATTTCAGCAAGTTTCAGGCAAGAAAACGTAGTTTGAAACGCAATTTTAGTCCCGAGGATTTGGCAGAGCAGTATGTTCCCTAAGTACAAATAATGCACATAACTTTTGTTGACAATCTTAGTAATAAATCCACTAGCATATCAAATTATAGCAGTCACCACAACAACCCTGAAAAGTTATTCTATGGTCGATTTTTAATTTTTCATACACATATATATCTATATGTCATCAACACTTCCACAAAGTGTATCCTTCTTCCTATCTGGACACTGAAACACAGAGAAAATTTATGCAGAATTTGCATTATTAGAAGGGTGGAGGCAGGAGGAGGGGGGAAAGAATCACAGGATCAACTATGTTGAAAAAGACTTCTGAGATCATTAAGTCCAACCTATGACCTAACACCACCTTGTTAGGTAATAAACCCTTCCACCTGTGCTGTTATATTCCATCTCTGTTTCCTTGCCTTCAAGAAACTTGTGGAGAGAGATAATTAGGGTTATCATAACTTTAAAACTTATTATTTGGAAACTGACTCAGAACCAAGCTGCACTTTCTGAAAAAAATAATTTCGTTTTGAAAAGACTCTTTGGCTTTGAAATTCAAACAACTAAGGTGTAAAGGAGTCATAGCCTGCCACATAACGGCACCATTCTTTCCTCCAGTTAAAAATTATCCTTCTTCTTTTCAATGCCAATCTCCTCCAACAGCCTGTGTTNCGCAGGTCCCCGGAATTTGGGTGCAGGGAGTTCCTCTCCCTCCGCACTCGTTGGAGGGGAAAGGGGAAAAGGATACCCCTGCCCTACAGGAGCCAAACGAGTAAAACAAGTCCCAGGCAAGTTGGCCTCGGGGCTGCCCGTCCCGCCTCGGTGGGTGCCCCGCCGAGCTCCGTCGCTGCCGCCCGCTTACCGTGCCGGGGCTGGGGCTTGCCGCTCGCCGGCTTCTCCTTCCTGCCGCCCGCCGCGCTCCGCATCCGCCAGCACGCCGCCCCCCTGCCCAGCGAGCCGGCCATGCCGCGGGCGGGCGGCCGCGCTCCGCGATCCCGGCGGGGACGGCGCGGGACCCGCTGCCNTCCCACAAGCCCATGTGTGGTGAGACGGCAGCCTGCCTGCCTCCCTCCGCGGAGCACCCCCTTCTTCCTCGCTAGAGTCCCAGGGACTCCCCCGGCCATCGAGTTCCGCCCCTTGCTTTGGCATGGGGCCGCCAAAATTTCTGTAAAACAATTACTGCAGCGTAAAAACCAGAATATTCTCTGACATTTCTAGTCTTAAAGCACAGAGAGATGGAATTTCAGCAAGTTTCAGGCAAGAAAACGTAGTTTGAAACGCAATTTTAGTCCCGAGGATTTGGCAGAGCAGTATGTTCCCTAAGTACAAATAATGCACATAACTTTTGTTGACAATCTTAGTAATAAATCCACTAGCATATCAAATTATAGCAGTCACCACAACAACCCTGAAAAGTTATTCTATGGTCGATTTTTAATTTTTCATACACATATATATCTATATGTCATCAACACTTCCACAAAGTGTATCCTTCTTCCTATCTGGACACTGAAACACAGAGAAAATTTATGCAGAATTTGCATTATTAGAAGGGTGGAGGCAGGAGGAGGGGGGAAAGAATCACAGGATCAACTATGTTGAAAAAGACTTCTGAGATCATTAAGTCCAACCTATGACCTAACACCACCTTGTTAGGTAATAAACCCTTCCACCTGTGCTGTTATATTCCATCTCTGTTTCCTTGCCTTCAAGAAACTTGTGGAGAGAGATAATTAGGGTTATCATAACTTTAAAACTTATTATTTGGAAACTGACTCAGAACCAAGCTGCACTTTCTGAAAAAAATAATTTCGTTTTGAAAAGACTCTTTGGCTTTGAAATTCAAACAACTAAGGTGTAAAGGAGTCATAGCCTGCCACATAACGGCACCATTCTTTCCTCCAGTTAAAAATTATCCTTCTTCTTTTCAATGCCAATCTCCTCCAACAGCCTGTGTTAAACTTATCCATCCCAAGCCCTGAATTCCCCCCACCCCAGCTGTTCTGCCTCACCTGTGAATTCTGGCTTGCAGAAGTGAGTCAGGAGTGTTTTCTGCTGAAGTTGTTGGTGTTTGAACACGCTGCATCAGGGGTATTTTTCATTAGCACTAAGAATGATGTATGTGAACAAGGATCACTGACCTTGACATGCACAGATACACCCCGTGGTGATGAATGTAATAGAATAAACAGTTAGATATGACGGCTTACTCCCTCTTTTAGTGTTGTTCTTGCCCAACTCTACTGCACTTGAATACAAATAATGACTCATTTGCTTACCCTCATAATATCACATTTAGAAACCTCCTATTCATCTACACTTGAAGGATCTTGAATAAATATACTCCCAAAATGACTGATCTAAATCACACCCATTTTTATCATGATGCTGTTTCCGTTGTTATTGATAAAGACTACACAAGTGGGTGTGTGGTGTATCATATTACTGCTGTTCTACATGAGGAAGGTTTTTATAGTGAATAGTCTTTTTGTTAAATGAACTTTCAGAATAGTATTTATGCAGGGGAGAAGGAAGAAAGAAAAAACAAAATGCATCTGTTGATATATCTCTTTCTGCTAAGAATCTGAAAATCCTTCAGCAATTATTTGGAATGCAAATGAAGAATAAGATATAAAAAAGTTTTGTAGCAAGCAATATTTTGAAATAAAAATGTATTGCATATAAAACAAAGTATTAGTGAGAAGGAAAAGTCTTCAATAATTGCATGTAGAATTATTCTGGAACAGGTTTAATAAACAGGAGGGAAGAAAGAGAAAAAAAAGAAAAGACAAAAAATATTTGTGCCAATCTTACATATTTAATTTGTCTTTGTGAAAAGAGGCAATTTTGTAGAAATTTCCACAGTTCAAAAAACATATTTACAACCCCTTCTTGAAAGGCTGATTAAGATGATTTTTCTATTACCAACATTTAATAATTTTCCTTTTTGTTTTTTTTTTAGCACTGAAAGACACAAGAGCCTTCTTAAACACTATTGTGCAGTGTACTACCTGTGATTTAAAGGATCATCACACTTCATCACTTCCCAGAAAAAGGTGTAATTGAGAATCTGAGCAGCCACTGTGGAAAAGACAAGGTACAGATATCATAAAATTATAATACTGAAAAGTTACCTCAATGTATCACACTGTCATTCCTTTAGTGTGGCATCATAGGTTTCAGGCAGAAATAGTGACTTATCTTTTATCTACAAAGTATAATTTTCAGGTTACATATTCACAAAATTAAAGTACACTTGAAATCCCGGAATCGTTCTTTTAAGTCTAATGTTGTTCCTGCTACTCAGAGAAACTAGGGGCGAAAATGGGTAACTTTGAAACAATGTCACACCTGAAAGCAATATTTTTGTTCCCTATGCCCTTGGCTGTGCTTTCTTCAGCCCACCTGTGACCGTTTGAAAATTGGCCAAATGCCAAGAGCCAAAGGGCCCAGGACAAAGGCCCCAAAGGCCCCTCCTGGCCACAGGGAAAAAAGGGGGGGCGGGGGAATGGACCACCCACAAAACTGAACTCCAGTAGAACTAAAAGAGTTTATATATATTTGCACATATATACATGCATATACAGAAGAGAAAAGAGAAAGAAAACAAGTTTTCACTTCCCTCTCACCAAGGCAAGTGCCGGTCCTGTATCTCAGGACACCTCCTCCCGACCCAGCTGGCTGATCAGCAGACCCACATCTACAGCCCTCTCCCACACCAAGGGTGACCGCGGGGAGCTCTGCTCTCCAACACTGCTGGAAGAGGGACTGACTCCTGACTTCTGATTCCCCCTCTTTATATCTTTGCTTATGTAAAGAAATGAGTTGGAATACTTCCTTAGTTATGACCCAGTTACCAGGAAAAGTTTAAACCGAAAGCACTACACCACCTCTGTTCCTTCTATTACTCCTAATAGCAGAAAACTTGTTTTCCAACAAGTGGAAGTGAAAGCATACATTTCCAATGGGTAGTACAGAAGATACAACCCATAAACAGAACCTACCCTTTTTATGTCACACAGAGTTTGATACAGCTGACTGCAAAAAGCAATCAAGGATCTGCCCAAAGAGTCAGGGGTGGTGGGTGAATTCACCAAAGGGATAAATGTGGAAATTTGGAAAGCTCACAGGATACAGCTTTGACCTGAGAGTGTTTCAGTTACATTCCTAGAAGCTCAAATTTTAAATGATCCTATTACACGTTGAATGTCCTGCCAAAAGTCCATTTTTTTTCAAACTTTTACTCAAATCTGATCAGAGGGAGCTACTTGAATCACAGTCTGTCTCTGAAATGTTGTTGTGGCACAGGGTTTTGTTTTTTTCACCCAATATACAGAACTACAAGATTTGTAATCTCAAGTTCATTTATTGTAGTACCAATGCTTAAGGTGTAACTTATGTAACTTAGAGCAGGGTGAGGAAACTGCATGTATAAATACAGCACTAATGTAATGAGCAAATATTTAAAGATATATATATATATATAAGTATGTATTTTCAGCCACCACCATTTAGGAGCTCACAAATAAACCAGGAGATCTCTGAAGGAAATAATAGTTGTGAAAGTATAAAGTACAGAATGTGAAGTATAAAGAAAAGTTGAATATTTACTGCCCTTTCAGGTCAGTCAAGTTTCAGTGACTGAAAATCGAAGCTTATGTAAAAGAAATTTCTGTTTTCAAACCTATGGAATTTTTGCAGGTGTTCCTCTTGGTTCCTTGGTTAGCTAATGAAACGGATGTGCTGGAGCAAAAGACATAACTTTTAGGATGCACAAGAGGCAGAATCCCAAGAGAGCATACTACTCTCAGGTATTTACTAGTGCTTTTGGTCTGGATAACTTGAGGAACAGGGTTTTAGAAAAATATAGAGCAAAATTATTCCCAGGGATCTTTGAGAGAAGAACTAGAAGGTCAATCATAAAAGGCTAAATTCAGCTTACAATTACAACAGTCACAGAATTTAAGAAATAGCTATGATAAAGTTTAGAGATCTTCCTTTCTACTTCTTTCCAAAATGAAATTGAAATCAGTTCAATATAACTGACAATAGAATCTGGACCAAGAATTTAGTCCTTACAGATGTGAGTAGAAATGTACATTTCCTATCCTAACTAGAATAAAAACTTTGCCCTGCAGTAGGAACTCAACCTGGGAGGGGCAGGAGCAGGGTAGGAAAAGGCAAGATCTTTTTCACCTGTCTCCTTAAAGGTTCAGTGAGTCAGACACAGCCTTTGTTTCTATTTGCAGCTCTGTAGGAAACTGCAGAAAACCTCTTGCCAGGAGCTGCAAGAGGAGCATGCTGAATGAAGCATTACCTCTCCTGGCTGTGCATCTCCCTGCCAACAGCCACAATATCTGTAGTGTCCCTCTGGCATACGGTAGGTTGCAGGAGCTTGCAGAAAACCTCATGCAGGTTTTATGACACTAGCAACTGTGAGTGGTTTGTGTGTTCTTTGTTTCTGTGACCATAATTCAGATCTTCTCTCTCTATTACATGGGAGCTGTGCTTAAATATGGTGTCTGGGACTGAGCCCTAACTGCAGTGGCCAAAAGCACATCAAACACAGCCTATACTGCATACTGAGTAGCAGGCTAATGTAACTAAACTCATACAGTTATGGAGGTCTAATCACCCATTAAATTCACTACAACTGCATTATATGGCATTTTCCTGGCTTTTAGTCAAAATTTTTTGCCTTGGGTAAAGAGAATAGAGTAAGATGGATTTGCAACTTTTAAAGAGGTGTCTCAAAATTACATAATTTGGTCTGTGTTTCCCTCTCTACTTTCAGAACCACCTAATGATTGAAAGAAATGTTATATTAATATTTAAAGTAAGTATAAGTAGATATCTAACAAGCACTTAAAAAAACCCCAAAATATTCTGTGTACTGCTTTTATGTAAAATCAATGAAGAATATGGAATGAAAATAAGGAAATTTCTTTGAAATTGGGTGTACAGGAGATCCTTGATCACTAGCACTAGTTCTTTCTCTTTTGGCTGGTTCCCCACTAGTCACCATATAACATTACTTTAAATGTTCAATTGCCTTCATAATTTCTCAAGGTTTTTGGGTTTGTTTTTTTCTGTACTTTCACTGGCCCCTAACAGAACCATTACTGTTCAGAGCTTACTCTCTATGCCTTTTAATTTTGGACCCATGCAGTGTTCAGGGATCATTCAGAGTTAAAGGGATGGGCACAACTCTGTCACATCCAGTAGCTGAATTCCAGGACATTGACATTGGTGACCCGACCATCTAAGAGAACATGCTGACAGGTTCCTAGGTTATAGCAATAGTACTTCATGACACCTCTGTCTCACTGCTTCCTTCTTCTTTGATGTGTTACAAAGAGAACTATCACAATACAATGCAATATTTAATCTGTTAGAAACCTATTTTCTCTGAATAATAGAATTTTTGTAATTTTGCTCTTTTGGCCTGCAGAAGAAAGGATTCAGAGGAGGACGGATAGCTTCGAATCTCAGGAGGCTAACCAATGTGTCCCTTTTCTCTGTTAAAGCTCTTCATATGCATACCAGAAAAATAATCTCATCCTGCAGTCAGAAGCAGACACTGGTAATGTTCCCAATTATGATGCATGTCAGGTCATGTGCCATCTCGTTGATTGGCACATCTCACAGCTGGCAGAGACCAGAACTGTGTGACATGTGAGATGGGGGTTGTTGTCAGCACTTCTTCACTGAGCATCTGCAGCAGCAGGGGCTTTACCACCAGGCACAGTTCTGGTGGATACATTTTGATATTACATATTTGATCTTTCAGTCTGGGTCAAAATAAATATTTCCACAATATTTCATGAATAAAGGAAAACAGCACTTGTGTCCTATGTAGAAAATGGAGACAGGAGTCAAGGAGCAGCTTCTCCTTTACCCAGTACACAGCTGAGCTGTATAACACACTGCACTCACAAGCCAGCGCCCTGTTGTTGACCACAGGAAAGAAGCATTCCTCTCCAGGGTTGCTTCAGTCTGTCACACCCAGACTCTGCCTATTCTACAGACTAGATATAAAAGTAAAATTTAATGTTTGACACCTCTTGAGTTCCTAAAACATTTTTTCAATTTTAGCTATAATAGCCCCAGGACTAAGCAATATGGAAATACGCGACATGTCAGACACACACCACAGAACCACTTGACTTTTAAAAAACAACAAACAGAGTTGCTAATAATTATACATCGTCTTATTTTTTTCTGTCTAGCTACAGTAAAACTAAAAAAAACACTACACACACAAGTGCTTCAAATGTGACTGCTATTTTTATTATTTAATCATAATTTTCAAGATGAATACTATGGATCTTTCAGGCTTTCATAATCCTGTATCTCTCAGAGGCATTCCCTGTTTAAATACAGAATTGTATTCATCATGTGTAAGTAATTTGTTTCTTAAGTAGTTGGTAGTTCATCTCCATTTTAGTTATTCATCATTTCATGTTAATAAATCAAGCAATGGTTCTTATCAGTAATCAGAATGCTAAAATTTTTTAAGGCAATTGTTCTTAACATGTGGGGTTTTTTTAATCCCATAGGATACCTGCCACATGAGTTTGGTATAATGGCATAAAAGATGATTCTAGGTCACTCCAGGCCTCAAAATACAGCAAGGCAATAAAAAGCTAGCTTTGCCAAAACCAAAGATGTCAAGCATATACATTAGGCTTTATTTTTGAATACAAGGCTATACATTTGTTTTCAGAACTCAAACTCATTATGCATGTCAGCACAGCTGCACACTTACAAAAGAAAAAAAAAATTGATAATTCAAGTCAACAGACCTGGAGTCTCTCTACCCTTCTAGAAGAATTCTGTACAGTGTTTCTCTAAGAGACCTGTGACAAAAAGCCTGAACGTTAAAAGTTGCAGCAGTTCAACAGAACAATTCAACACCCTCTGAGATTTAGGTGCATCTGCCACTACAGTCATTTCATTCACTCATACTTAAGAAGCGATATTAAGTACTCATTCGCACAGAAAGAAACATTTGCTAAAACATATTCTGTTTTTATCTACATTTACATAATTTGCAATAGAAAACAAAAAAAGCAAAAAAGGTATATATGTGAAACACTGCACCTGATAAAGTCAAATGACTTCAAAGGACTTGGGAATATTTAAAAAATATTTTGGACAGTATAATATTGAGGTTAGATCAACTTTAGATGAAAGTTTCAAAAATACTGTTCTGATTTGGTTAAATTTTAATCTTAAAAGATGATACTGATTTTAATACATCTTCCCATGAGAACTGAAGAATTGAATATGCAGAGATTGAATAATGGCATAGCTAGAAGTATTATTTGTTCTGATAAGATGGAAGGTCACCAAATTGATCTACAAACACTGGAATCAACTTTAAAGATGTTTGAGAGAACAGAACTTTCCCACGACATATATCATAATTGTATTTTCTAAATCACACATGGTTGAAATTTTAGGTACAATAAATGTAAAAGGCCTAGTACGAATATGATAAACCCAAGGCACGTGAAATATTAGGTAGTGTTCCTATCCCCTGGATTAGGTTAATATTTTCTATATCTAAATATCAAATATAGAAAACTCAGTCTCAATCAAAGTTCAACTTTATTTAATTTCTCGTCCTGGGTCTGTCAACAAGAACCTTGCCTCAGTTAAGACAAAGGAGGAAATCTTCATACAAAATACATATCTAGCACAAAGCATAATTACATAAAATTAGGGAATGCAATGTCTAAATTATGAAAATTTGACTCCTAAAGAGAATCAGTCATGTTGTGCTATGTGTCTATGGGAAGACCTACCTCAGGGGTGGATTCAAAGGGAATTCTACAGAGAATCAGAAAACTGGCAGTTCACAAAGCTATTTAGAGATTGCTAAAAGTAAAATACATAAATACTGCAGGGAACAACAGAACAAAAAATTGCCACAGGACTTCTGAATGAAGTGGTGCTGACTTTTTTTTCCTATGACACAAATATGTCAGTTATTTATCATGTAAGAATTTGTATCTCTTATAATAATTATGGCCTAAAATCAGCTGAAACACCGAAAACACGCTCCTTTCTTGGAGAAGTCTTTAGGGCCAGTGGCTAATGTCTCCTCCTAAAACAGATATATATTTAATTCTCAAATGGCAGAAAAGGGATTTGAACCAAAATCTGTCATTTTCAACCTAAGTATTTTGTACTAATAGGCTATCTGCTAAAAGGGAGAGTTCCTTTTATAGCCGTATTTTAATTTGAATTTAAATTTAAAATAGCGGCCCAAGCTATGTTTGTGAAGCACCTCTTTATTACTCATTAGACATGCTCCCAAGAGATCTTGCTAAATTATTTTTCTCAGGAGGTTTTAAGCAGACAAATTGACTTGATTGGGATCCTGACTGAGCTTAGATACAAGCCAGGTGCCAGGCTGGGTGCCTGCACTGTAAGTCCCTGATTTTGCCTGGCTTCCAGTGAAAACTCAGAAAGAACCTCAGGATTTTCAGCTCAGCCCTGTAAGTGCTTATTTTTGCAGGCAAGGGAACAGTCCCTTGACTTTCCCTGTTCCAAGTTTCATGTGCCAGAAAAATGTAAGAGACCATTCTGTGGTTTTGAAATCATGCTGAATATGGTTTTGGTACCAGCAGTTTTTAAATCATTTCCTTCACTAGTAGACATAATAGCACAGTGGAAGTTTGAACTAAAACTTGCTTCCTTGATTAAATATTATCCCCCTGCCATTCTGAACTCCAGCCTATAAAAAAAGCCCTAGAGTATATGCTTAAGCATACACATAGTCCCATTAGCTTCAGGGAGCACAATGAGAAAACCAAATGAGAGTTTGGGCTTAGGTTATTATTTTAACATTGTTCAGAAAGGCTGAACTATTAAATGTTTCTTTGGAGAGATCACGTTATTTTCAACAAGGAGAATTCTGTTTGATTAATGACAAATAATTGCTCTAATGACATGGATTTATAAGAAGCTGTTGAGGGTCTGAGAAATGTGAAATTTTTAAAAAAATCCTTACATGTTGAGGTATAAACATCACATTTAAGTTTTTATTATTAAAAATCCTCATTGTTACTTGGGAGCATTTGAACAACTAAGAGGATGGACAAAAATCCTTGTAACCTTAAAATTTTCATAGATTCAGTAACTGATAGCCAGTAAATATGATTTAAGGTATGACTTCTTTTTCTACCCTAGAGAAAAAAATCAGTTATCCATTTGCAAAGTCACATGGTATTGCATGATCAATCCTCTATACCACCCCAAAAACACACGTATAGCAAAATCTCTCCATCTAATTAGTAAAAAATGTCATATGTACCTGCCAAAGCTAATGAGAGTTATATCAGTGAGATAAGAGAAATTATTACATTTTTATATTTTGATAGGTAACATTTTACTGGCTTGCAACTTGTGAAATTATTGTACAAAATGTCATTTGAAAGTCCTACTTTTGACCATGTACAAGTCACAAAAACGTAAGGTTAAATGCATCTTTTTAAACTCTTTGGTTTTTATTGAAAAGACCATACAAGATCAAATTGAAAATTCACACTGTTAGTCATTAAGAAATAAAAAGATTCTATTGTTGTCTGCTTTCAGATTTAGGTTGTGGTCTAAGCAAGTAAATTTTTGGTTTCTCCCTCAAAGAAATCAAGTTGATCATTTGCATAGCATGTTATATTTAATTGCAAAATAGTTCTTTCTAGGTTATAGAGCTAGATGTAGAGAAAACTCTGCTTTGTCTTATATAACTCCAGAACTCTCTCCAATCAAAACATTTTTTTGTGTCTCAGTGGCAAACCTATGGGTATATGTTGTAACTACACATATAATGAATCATTATTTCAGCTTAAAGACAAATTTATTTGAACTATTGATACTGACAAACCAGCTGTTTAGTAGTAGGAAAAAAGTGGCAGAAATAATTTTAAAATGGTTGTTATACTTAAATAGGATCTTCTCCCTCACCAGCTCACTTGAGTTTGGGAATCTTAGGCTGTTCATGCCAACTTTGCCTCATTGACTCATTCTAACTAAGCTTTTGGGTTTGGTGTTTGTGTTGGCTTTATGTTCCATGGTGCTGTGCCATTTTGAGAGCACAGATTGTATTTTTATTAATAAAATGGGATGTATGGAGTAATTCAGTCACATAGCATTACTCAGCATCCCTCTGGTCTTATACAAAATCTGAAAAAGGACTGTTTAAAGAGTGGGGTGGAACAAGAAAGCAATTAAATTGGGTTAATTGACATGATTCTGGACTCCAAAGTGTTCACTTGGCTCCTAGTCTTGCTCTTAATGAAGTATTTGTTTGCACAATCCATCTGTGTGTAAGTGCTTGAAAGAAAGAAAGAAAAAGACAGAAAGTATAAACACAGCTTTTAATAGACCCATTAACAAATAGATAAGTTGACATTTATCTTTGATATGTCAACTACAGATGGATCTCATTACTACATTAACACGTTTCCCCATAAATTTCCCTTGAGCACATAAGGCTTTTTTTGCAGCACTTGTTGTCTTAGACCCAACCTGTCCTTAACTGTACATTTTCCAGCTGCAGAAATAGGAATTTTTACAGCAGATTGTAAGAAAATTTTCTTACAGCAAGAAAAGAAAGAAAATTGTCCCTCATCCTCTCATGTCTGTTGACAGGACGCCCTGATGTCATTGCAAAAACTGCTATTCTTGGACATCCCTATGGAAGGAACAAACTCCCTAATGGCTGAATAAATAAGTGCTTCATCTTTTCAGTTTTGTGATGCAAATATACTGTGCTTGTGCATTCTTCCATGTTCATGAACAATGAAAACCTGTACGAAGTAGTGTCCTTGCAATATACATATTCATGTGCAATATGCAAAGGACACCCAGGAGTGCACGTTTCCTGCATTGTCACAGTACCTCATAACTGCAGAGTTCTGCCAGGTCTTTCAGTTCCCAGTCTTTCTCTACTTTGCATGCCATGTCACTCGGGATTCCTGTGGTAGCATCCTTGGAGAGCTGAAAGAATCTAGAGAGAGGTGAAAGAATCTAGATAAAATTAATAATTTATAAATTGCCTTCTGCTGTTCCTCATTTTCAGAAATCATGTACCCTTTTTATTCCACTGAAGCACACACATTCATTGCAGGGAGGAACTGAGACTACTTTCACACACTGCTTCTCACATAACTTATTGGATTGCAAAGCTAACTTTTGCCTTTGAGCACCTTTTGCCTTTAGGTAGTCCAAACACAAATTTCAATATGAGCCATTATCCCTTGGGATTATGCACCAGAGCTAGGGATATTGCCATCCTCTAGGTTGTATGTGTCAGTGAAATCTTTAAAATTCCTGCAAGAGTAATGTCATCCATTGCAATACCTCTACCCTTTACTTTGTGCTAGCCTTTGCCTTGTACAGTTTTCCACAGCTTAATGCATTCTTCTGTGACCCAGTCCGGAGCTCTGCATGCCTTCTGCCTAGTAATTGGAGTTGCCTTTTGTGTCAGAGTGCTATTCACTTTCCACAGTCTAAGCATGGGAGTCACTTCCATGACTTCACAAATACCAGTAATTTTTGCATTGGCTTAATACTGAGTCACCTAGGACTGTGTTTTGTCCAAGATTCCAGGGAATATATTTTCTTTATCAGGCATCCAAGAAACCCTGACTTGAAAGCTGAGCAATTTCCATCCACAATCCTCAGTGGGTACCATGTCAAAAACATTTGTGTAGCTGAGCAGCAAGTACAGACACATCCATCTGAACAATTTGCTCAGCTCTTTTGGAATATTCCTAAAATGGGTAACCAGGCTTGGCTTAAATCAGGTTGTATATTAATCTTTCTCTTTACAAGGTAGTTTCAATGAGCCTTGACTCACCTAACTTCACACTTTGCTAATTTATTCAAGCCAAAACCTGTTTTTCAACAAAGAGAAACCTCCTCTAGGATACACTAGCAGAGACAGGGAATCTTTTTATGAATGGATTTTATGGAATCCCTCTGATTTGAAGTGTTTATAGGTTTACATGAGGCCTATATGACATGAATGTCTTTTAAAATATATTATACTGTACAGTGTAGTACAGGTGGAGTGCTGCGAAGATAATTTTGCTGTAGGATATAGAAGATATAGTGGGCATGGCTTCATTCAACAGAAAACAAGATTTTTATTAGTTTTGGTAGCTTCCTACTTTATACATATATTCTGTGTAAGTAGATGAACTACAGCTGATCTGAGCTGGTGTCACAGACATTAGTGAGGAGCAGTAAGGAATGCAAGACCCAGCCTAGCAGCACATAAGGCTGGAAGTGGTACACCAGTGCTGGGCAAACAGTATTTGTGCCAGTAAGTATGGTGGTAAATGCTGCCCTGTACGTCTTCTTCTGTTCAAATCCACACTGACTTAAGGAGATTTGCAACAGACTCCCATGCTCAGGGTTGGCTTGTCCTTAGAGAGGAAAACAAAGATAGTTTCATCTGTTCTCCCACTGCTTGAAAAATAAAAGTGAAGAAGGTCATACACATGCAGTACAAAACATAGGACCAGAGCAAAATGGGTTGAGAGAGAAAAATGAAAATCATATATGCTAATTTGGACCAATCTGCAAGCACTGACTGTTTAAGCAAAATAAATAAATGAATCAAACAAAAGAAATGTTAAAAGCAATTTTAAAAAAGTTTTCTATGAAAATCCAAATCTAGTCTATCTTTTCCCAGTGGGTCTTCATTTGCAAGTCAAATGTTTACTGTTAGCTGGGTTGGGTTTTACCCCATAATTATCATACTGGACTACATATTCTGTCACGCGTCCCGGAAGGAAGNTTAACATACATCAAAGTACATCACTTAAGTACCTGATAATGCATACAATGTATCTTCAAGTAACATGGCAATGACAATTATTGCACTGAAAGTACAGCAGTAATACTAAAATGCTACTTATTTCTATAAAGAATGCTCCACTTGCAACTACACAAATTAATATAGAATTATCATTATGCAAAAATACGCTGTTGGAAGTCACAGAGTCTGTGTGTACACACACATGCACAGAAGAATAACAATTAGATATGTTGACATTTTTCTTACATTACAACATTTCAGTACTTATCCGTTGATGCATTCAAAAAAAGAAAAGGAGCATAATTTGTAAGAATCTCAGTGAAATGTTCTCCTAGGCTTTTGAAATTAAATGTGGTCCATATGCTTTAGGCTATATTTTCCTTTGAAAAAAAAGTTCTATTAAATTGAAGTTTTCGTTTCTAAACAAGACTGAAATGCTCATGTAAATTACATGTTATTACTAGATGGTCTTTAACTTCTAGCATTTTTATTTAAGTGTTTAAGATTGCAGATGATGTTCAGCTTTTTTAACACCAATTTTGACTACAGATTACTAATCTCCATTAGTTGAGCTAGTTCAAAGCAAATTTGAAAAGCAAATTCAAGCAAGCATTTAATTTTAATTTTTTACAGAAAAATGGTCCAGATTTATTTCTACTTTTGTTTCACTGAGGCCAATAAAAATTACATTACAGTAAAACTGAGCTCAGATTGATCAAATCTGTAACACAACATAACATCTCTGCACACCTTAATATGCACACTGAAAGCTGATTGTTCCAGTTCTGTGCCAGATTATGGATCTGACTCTGATGTAGTCATAAGAAAAGAAAACAAGCAAACATTGGAATACATGACCTAATTTAAAGCAGAAAGCTCATTGATTTCAGCTTCATGGCCCAAAGGCAAAAGTTTCACTGCTGTTGCCAGTGAAATCAGTGGCAAAAGTCCTACTGGGTGCAGTGTGGGTTGGTTATTGTATCAGGCTTGCATCAGAAAGACATTGAGCAAAATATGGGCCCTCTCAGCATCATTGGGATTTTTTCCACTTGCCAAGTGAAGACCAAGATTTTATTTGTTACATCGCCAAGACTAGAGCCAAGTAATTATTGTCTCCCTTATTTCCTGGATGGAGTTTGCTGGCTCTTAGTGCTACTGACATTTTTCAGAATTCTTTTCTTACTCTTAAAAATTTTCCTATCTGCAAGTGTTACTACAGCTATTTTTCATTTAATTTTTCTGTATTTACTCTTCTCTCTAAACCTTTTATGGTCTCTTCTAACACAACTTCTTTTCTCAACCTCTCTGATTCCGAACAGTGTGATTTTGGAGTCACACAAGGAGCACAGACAGGTTTATAGTTCGGAGGATTTAAGAAATTGAATGACACTAGGAAAAACTCTCAGTATTCATTATTCAGATGATAAAATCAAATTAAGACAATATTTAAAAATGTCAAAATAAAGTAAGAATTTACTAATGCTTTTGATTAGTTAAGGAGGTAATCATTAGCCACTGCTATAAGCAATATTTATAATTCTCATCTCTGCTCTAAGTCCTTTCCGTAGTTTATTTCCTTAATATCTTGTTCTTTTTTGCACCAGTGACAGAATTAGATCCAAACTGTTTTCTAAGGATCCATCAATAGGTTTTAAAGAAGAATATAGTTGTAATATTGAGGCCAATCTCTACTTCATGAAAAATTCTTGTATTTTCCCTATCAAAATCCATGGTATCATAAAATGACTTGGCATAGATGAACACAAGGATATACATTCAGTAATGAGACAAGAAAACAAAATATTATATAGTCAGGGGAGAATGATCAAAGCTTGACATATAACGATTCGTTGTTAACTCTATAGCATGCTTATAATCTCTTTTTTTTAAGAATCTGAGAGAAAAAAAGTATTCAAAAAAAAAAAAAGATAAATTACTTAAGGATTTTACATTCCTGAAACTTCTTTTGTACTGTTAAAATGACAACTATACTGTAAATTCCCCTCCACTCATTAATATGTGGCCTTTGATCAATGAGTTAGTTTTGTCTGTTTATGGCATTTTAACACATTACTCCATTTAATACAGTAATATTTTAAAGAGCAAAATACCAGTAAGGTCATTTTCTTCCATCTTCCTTTTTTCATGTTGACATTCTTTAGGAAGAATGTAAATTAAAAACCTGAAGTTTTACAGGGATTTTAAAACCTTTTCTTACAGGTTACAATCCAAATAGAAATTTCAGGTTATTTGAAGACCAAAACCAAAGTCAGAAAGATGCCATGATACCCTCTCAATTCTGACTATGATGGGACTTTGGTTTCCTGACATGAGTAGGGTTTTTTATTGTAATTCCAAATGAAAACATTCAAATAATGTTAAAAGAGTGTTTAAGCTGTAAGCATGAGCTTTACCCTCATGTCATTACCCCACACCTCAGATATCTTTTTTTAAAGCAGCAGAGTGCAGGATAGAATACAATCTGGGTAGGAGAGAGGAATTAGAGATATCCAGTAAAGGAATGAGAACAAAAGGAAGTTTTTAATAATTTATGATCCACAAATATTCAAAACCTTCTTATTATACATCTAACAAAAGAGAAGTTAGAAGCCCCCTTACCCCCCCAAAAAAATTCCTAAAACAATCAAACAAACAAAAAACCCACAACTTTCTAGGTGGACAAAAAGTGAGTGACTGCACACTAAGACCAAACCTCAGCCTGGTACTCCAAGCTCACCAAAGCTTAGATGAGCAACTTCTGTGTAGTGTATTTCTACAAATATAAAGGAAACATCACTACCTCAACTGTGAGGTTATCTATGTTTCCCTGGAATACCAAGTAGGCAAAAAACTTTGTTTACTTGGGGATTAACTAGCATTGCAATTTATGATTCAATTGAACAGATATTATATGGCCTACAGTTGGTGTTTTTATGTAGAATAGTGCATGTATTAGAGGTTTAAGTTTATTACTCATCTAAAAGAGGATTAAAATGTTTGCAGGTGAACAATGTCTTTAAAAAGCTGTTGAGATAGGAAAATTATCAAATACCAGGCAAGATTTTATCCTAGTGAACATTTTAATAGAGCTCTTTAATACCTCTGCAAAGCAATAAGATAGAAATTGAGTGAAGTAATTCTTGACGTGAGTAGAGTAGTAAAAATGCAATTTTATTCTAGATCCCAGCCCAGCATCTAATGTCAGTGAACCTATGCAGTTTGAACACTATACCCAGTACTCAGTGAAAATAGACAGTTAAATTCATCCCTAATGTTAATGTTGAAGTCACTGGAAGTGTGCCTGCTTACATTAGGTTGGAATTTTTTCAGCTACTATGCCTGAAAGTATTTATTATCATCTTCATAAAACACACCATTTAAGAACATATGGTTTGGCAAAACATCACCCTTTGCTTTAATGTTTCTGGAATTTGAGTTAAACAGTTTTATAAACTGTTGAAGGAAGAAAATAGCTGAGGACTAAAATCACCAGAACGGTTTGAGATATGAAAGCATTCTTACAAAGCGATTGTTTTTAAAGGCAGTCAGAGTACTACTAAAAAGAGTGGTAATAGTAGCAGCAGCAATTCAAGCGTATACATACCAGTTAATATCTGCCTTGGTAACTCACACTTTTCCACTCATCAAATTTGTGAATTTTTTGCTTTGACAACTATTTTTCAGTCTTTGTGGCAAAGCTGCCCATGCATGGACAAATCTTTATTGTCTTCTTCAAACTTGCAGACAAAAAAGTGCACTTTCATGTAAGTTGTCAGGTGTTGGGAAGATGTTTGTAAACAATCTCACTGTAAAAGGACAAGTCATGAACTCCGTTGCCAATTTCTATTAAAGCAGTTATTTGATAAGCTTAAAGTGAGATTCAGAGGGACAGAATAAAGGACACAGTCACTGCACAGATATAATTTAGTGCTTAAAAAGGAACTTAGTAGCAGATCACAGCTACAATTCAGGCTAATATTTCATTTCATTTTAAAGGGAGTCATTAGAAAAAGCTTTGAAGCATAAGAATATCTGCCCATTGGGCTTCCTGACTAGTCTAGAAAGGGCAGATCTCAAACAGTTTAATAGAAAGTTATGTAAAAATCCAGACTTCAAGATAAAAATAGACAATGTACTATGCAAAAAATTATCATCATTTCTGATGCCCTTGGGTTTTACCCTGTAAGTGCTTACTCACTTAAAAAAAAATCTTAATGTCTCCAAGCCCCACTTACTTTCTGATTAGGGTATTATTGCTTACATGAGTAAGCATTGCAGGATAAGTGCTTTTGCAAGCAATCTGAGAGAGGCCAGCAAGTGAATGAACATTGGAATGGAATGATCCATTTAGCTGCCCAGGAAGCCTAGGTATACCTGGATCCTGCCCTGCAGGCAGTAAATTACCTTTCTGTGAGTAAGCAGGACTTGTAATCAGCAAAGGCTCTTAGCTGAGAACTACATTTGCTTGTGCAACTACTATCACTCTAAATAAATTAATAGCAAGCTGTAGGGGTCTGACAGCACTCTGGAGGTCAGTAATGGACTCAACTGCTTTGGACTTGGTAGGTGCGAAGAAGCCTTCACAAAAAGCCTAAGGTGTGCTGTAACAACTGCCACCTCAAGAGAGGGAAGGCTGTAGCCTCCACACCTTCCAGTAAATGTACATCTACCTCCACGAATCTGATAAATGTCTTTATCATGCTCAAAACTAATTCGGATGAAAAGCAGAAGAAGATGAAGAAGAAGAAAGCATCCTTCTAGATCATTCTTAAAAAATATAAAGACAGCTATTTGAAAATCTAGAATTTACTACAATATATACATATATGCCCTGAGAAACCAGAGGGTAAGAGAACCAAAAAAAGACTGTAAAGTTCCAATGATTTTAATTTTATTAGAAGGCCAGCATGGCAGTATTTTTGAGATACAAGAGATTTTTGCTTAGATTCAGTTGCCTATACAAGTGTCTAGCACTATTTGAGATCTCTGTTACCAAAGGTGTGTGCACAGTGATGGGAAAGATGAGTCAAGGCCAGTGGGAGTCCACGCTCCCAGGACAAGCAGCTGGACAACAGGGGACACTGTAATTCATATCAAATGGCACCAGATGCCTATATTTAGAAGACTGAGTCAAGACATCTATAACCTGAAGTTATTCCATAGCAGCTGCCTGACATACTAAGCCTTACCATCAAAGAGAAGTACCACAGATCAAACCCTGTGAATTGGGAAGGTCAAACATGAGGCTGCCCATTGACAGCCTTGTTTAGAATTAAACAGGTAGACACTGGTTACAGAAGACTCAAATGAAGTGGACAAGAACGGGGGTTTTTTCCTGTGCCTGAATGCAAACATGCTGACAGCTTGATATACAGGTTGTTGATGTTAATTCCTTTTTCAAAAGACATATATAAAAGCTGTTGTGTTTGCTCCAGTGTCTTCCACTACTCTTCGGTGAGTTCCAACCAGCACCTTCTTGCTCAGAACTTTAGATGGAAACACAAAACAATTTAATTCCCCATGAATTTCAACCCAAAATCATGAAGTCTGGCATATCACAGAGTGCCCAAATGGTTGAGATTGGAAGGGACTCCACAGGTCATCTTACTCAAACCCCATGCTCAAGCAGGGCCACCTAGAGCTGGGCAGCCCAGAACCCTCTCCAGACAGCTTTTGAGTATCTCCTGGAATAGACACTCCAAAAGCCCCCTGGACAACCTGTGCTGGTGCTCCATCATCCTCATAGTGAATAAATGTTTTCTAATGTTCAAAGGGAATATCTTTGTGTTTCGGTTTGCAAGCCAATCATCTCTTGTCTTATCACAGGCACATCTGAAAAGAACCTGCCTCTCTTGTCTTTGTATTCTCCCTTTGGGTATTTATACACATTTATAAAATGCTCCTAAAGTCTTATCTTCTCCAGACTGAACAATCACAGCTGTCTTACCCTTTCCTCAGAGGAGAGAAACTCCAATCACGTCATCATCTTAATGACGCTTTGATGGATTTTCTTTAGCATTTTCAGCTCTCTCTTGTATTAGAACTGGATCCAGCACTGCAAATGTGGCTTCACAAATGCTGAAAAGAGGGTACCTTTACTTAATGATACCTTAAAATATATACCTGGTAGAAAGGGGCTATTTTTTGCAATTTACAGACCTGTTGATAGGAAATTTTTCAGTACTATATATAAATTAAGAGGAAAGGGGACAGTCTGTCATGTTATAAAATTGCTGGCATGTAATAATAAGTTTAAAGAAAACACAACCAGAAACAAAACAGAACAAAACAAGACAAAAAAAACCCAACCAAACCAAATCGAAAAACCCTCCCAAAAAAGAACAAAACAACCCTACAAAAAAAGTTGCCTAGGATTGATCTGTTAGTTAAAATGTGCATTTTCTATAGGAAGTAATAATATATATACAGAGTTGAAGTAACAACTGAAAGACCTCTGCACATTTGAAAGAAATGTCAACACTTATCTGCAGAGAAACCAACAGACATAGCCAAGATAAATAATACTATAAAAAACAATTCATCCTAGTTCATGCAGGAGGAAATTATTACTATATTGTCAAATTGAAGTATTTCCTTCCTCAACTAACTCCATAATTTATTATCAGATTATGGCAAAACTGTTTAAACTGCGAGCCTTAGATGGACAGTTTCATACTATGTTAACATATAAAAAAAAGTTTTGCTCAATTTAACTTATAATTTCTTATTGAAACCAGGGAAGAATGATAGTCACATTAAGAGAGAGTTGCTGATTTCATTATGATAATTATTTTTAAAAATATGCAAGCAAATTCTCAAAGCACACTGCACTCAGTATCTAAGTTTAGACATAAAATGAGGAACTTCAGAAGCCAGATGCAGAAACAGTGCCACTTTGAAGTTGGTTTTTTCTATATATTTGATACAGAAGTGACTTGTATTCAAGCAGGTGCTAAGAGACACCACAATTCATTTCTCCTTCAGAATACAGCTTTCCAGACTTTTTCTACTTTCCAGTTCCTCACGTTGCACTCCACTCTTATCTCATATACCTGAAGATGCCATGTCTTTAAGTCTTATTTGATCCATTTAGGGTGTTTAATTGGGATAGTAGGCACCTTTGTAATGTTCTAGATTTACTCTTTATGAAGCAACATATGAGTCATGTTAAGTGGAAAGTCCTAGATGTGATCCCTCAGGAGTTCATTTCAGTCTTCTACTATGCAAAGCACTGAGACATTGATTTTACAGCTGAAAAAGGAACATTATTTGCTGTCTGTGAAGAATACATGATGTTTCAAACACCTGACCAGCTTTTATTGAGACCAATTCCTACTGAGGACACTTTTCACAAATTCAATGAATATTCATCCTATGGCTTAGTAAGCATCTCTTACAAGTAAAAGCTTGACAGGGAGAGCTGCTGCAATTCATTGGCTCCCACTCACCACCTACAATACGTAAAAAAGGCTCACTTTGGCACTACCAGGAGTCTGAGGAGAAATCCAGATGCCACATCTAACACAAGAGCCAGAGCTGTCATGCTCTACTGATCTAAGGAAGTGTGTGAGGACTCTCTTCTGAGCCCTTCAAACCATACCCATATGCCCAAACCTGGGAAGATACAGTGGAGTTCAGGCCCTCCTGTGGACAATTCTGTATTCATTTCACACAGCTTCTGCTTGAGCAGCACATGATGGAAACATGTAAGTTTCACAGTGGCAAAGGCATTACTGAAGTCCAGGCAGACGTCTACAGCCTTTCTCTCATCCATTAAGTGTCTCACCTTGCCACAGAAAGAGATCAGGTTAGTCAAACCCATACTGGCTGGGCCTGATGCCCTGATTGTCCTGCATATGTTGCACGATGGCACTCAGGATGACTTGCTCCATGACCTTCCCTGGCAACGAGGTCAGGCTGACAGGCATGTAGTTTCCCAGTGCCTCATTCCAATGCTTCTTGTAGATGGGTGTCACATTGAGTAACCTCCAATCAACTGGGAGCTCCTCAGTTAGCTAAGAACGCTGATGAATGATTGAAACTTCTTGATGGGTAATGCTTAATGCCACTGCAGTTTTCAAAGTCTAGAGGGAGATGGGTATGTTGCAAGCTGATGAAGTTCTTGAAAAGTTGAATTGAATAAAACAAGACTGTAGAGACGTTAGAGGACAGAAAAATCCATGCTTATTTTTTCGAGAGAAAAACCATAGCCAAGTTCAAAAAACACCCATCCTTTTCTCAATTCTGTGCTGGATGAAAGATCACAAAAGCAATGCCTTTCATCAAAATTTCTTAACTCATTACTCAGTTCACACAGAACTAAATAGCCACACTTGTTCAAGTATGACTGCTTATCCACTCTGTCAAGCAGAGTATCTTAATGGGCAACTAGCAGACTGCCTTTCTTAATAAAATGTGAACCAGGAGTCTGGGGGGAATTTTGGAATAAAATCACGTGATTAGCAAGTGAAATTCACTTGGAGAAGCTTGGAGCTTGGAGCTCATGGAGAAGTCAATGGATTCAAAACAGATGTGGATTTGTCCCAGTACTCTCTATCATTTGCCATGATAATTAACATATTTCCAAGGCTGGCTCCAATTCCCCAGCTGACATCAATTATACCAATAGGTTCCCAAGAATTCATTCTCTACAATAAATGGAATAATTAAAGTGTAGTTGCCAATATATAAAGGTTTTAACTAGATGTTTTCCAGAATATATTGTTCTTCAACATTGTATAACTAGCCTACTTTGTTAAACTGTGTCACCAGAGTCAGCTTCCTAATACAGCAGCAACTAATATAGATATAAAAGAAGCAAATCTTTATAAATACAGGACATGCTACAGCTTCAGCAAAGAAAACTGATCTATTAAGAAGGCTTTTTCCAGATGATTTTCAACAAGCCTTGGGGGCTGCTGAGGCTGGCAAAAATGAACATGTCAAGTTTCATTGAAAATCACTGCCTGGCTAAAATGGAATTTTGAAAGATGAGCCACCTGCTTTATTAATAACAACATCAGAAGATATTTTTGGGTTGTTTTATAGACGCAAAACTGCATTCCACAGATCATCTTAAAACATGAACAGAGGTTTAAAAACAACAGGACTTATTTTTTTAAGGATCTTCCCCCTCCCTATCATCATAAGCCTCATAAATATAAGACTTTACAGCAAAGATTTCCCCTTCCTTCTGTTTTGGCTCCAGGGAGCATCTACAGAAAAATAAAACTAAATCTACAATATGAGGGAATCAAAACCAAAAAATGTGAGCAGCATTACTGGAGAGATCACTGAAAGACTAGGCACAAATTTCACTGGGGGCAAGATGGCAGGTACATTAACTTATCTGCAGACTGCTTTAAAACCCAGAAAAGGCCCAGCAGAGCATAGAGGCAGATTGCAGAGGTCTGTAAGCTTAAAGGTCACCCATTTAACATACATGGCACTTGGTAACCTGCACTCCAGTCCTACAGCTTAGTGGAGCCCCCTGGATCAGTTCAGTGTAGTTAAGTGCAGGGTTAACTGCACCCTTTCAATATGGCACACAGCATTTCCTGTCACTTTTGAGACTTCTGTCCTGAACCCACTAGACAGGGAGCAACCAACTTGGTCTAGCAAAACATTTACCCACCATTCAAAGGAGCTGCCTCTCAGCTGGACCGAAACCAGTTGCTTATGACTGTGCAGCAACACTGAGAGCTTCAGACTGGGAAAAAGAGCAATGTATCTTGTGTTCAATTGAGATGCAATGGTGCAATTCACAGGCACGTGTCATAGAGAAAACACTGAGTGGATGGGGAGTGTCAGGAATCTCACAAGGAGTGTTTCCATTCCAACATTATGTTTTCTAAAACCTATTGAAAACATATCTAAAATCCATATGAATATGAATATTAGATGTGGTACATTCATAGAATGGAGCAGAATGGTTTTGAGAAAAAGTAGAATGGTTGGCCTTGCTTTTCCTGTTGCAGTTAGTATCAATTAGTTCTTGTGACTACCACTCACAGTAATTTTCTTCACTCATTCACGAAATTAAAAAAAATATGGCATTTCTCTTACTGTTATTTAAAATGTGTGAAACCCATCAAAATAATATTTCTAGCTACTACTTTCTTAGAAGAATAATGGACTAACAAAGAGCTGCATCCTGTCTATTTTTCCAAATTGCTTCTTATTTTTCAATTTCTAAATCATCAAAAATACTAGTTATTTTATATAATATTTCTATATAATTCATATTTATGTACATCTATATATGTACAATCAATTAAATTCAGTGTTGAGTAAAATAATTTGACAGTAAAAGAGAAGGTTACAAGTCAAGACAGATATATGGGAAAAAGCAATGCAGTACAAGATTTTCCATATTAGTCTGCTTTACCAACAGAGGAAGAAGGTGTCCACCCAGAGTGACATTCATTCATCCCTCTGCCTTTCAGAATAAAAATATTAGATAACAATATCCTTATTCTGTTTGTCAAAAATAGTCATCTCAGCCTCTGGAGTACATTCCATATAGTGAATAAGACAGAGGGCTGTCATCGCCCAAACCAGAATTTTTTTATAAAAAACATTGTTTTGGTTGTGCAGGATGCACCAACCAAATTGATCAAATTGAACTCAGCTAAATTGTTAGAGTTTAGCAGAAGTTAAATAATCTTATCATCTTTAGAACACACTCCAGCAATGCATTACAGTAGTTTGGTTTTTCACTTCAGTCAGTGCTGGCTGCCAGCATTGGCACTAATGAATTTAAGTCCAGCAGCCTTTTGACTGATACCAATTTCAGCCTAGTAGAAGCTGCATGGATGTAGAATTGCTTTTAAATGTGATGTGTGGTTTAAGGGAATGGAAGGCTGCTTATTACTGTTTGGAAATTGCTAATTTATCAAAATTGTTGTATGAAGTCAGAGAAGCTTGTTCAGAGCTGAGGTAGATTTCAAAGATTCCTGTTTGCCATTTATGTTCCCTGTTCAGCTCCTTTGCAGAAAGTCAAAGTGCCTGGAATTTGGAAAAATGCAGGGTCTACAGCTGGTTGCTTTCCGTCTGGCATATCCTGCAGATAAAGCTCCTGCCTCTTTTATGGAAAAAAAATTAAAAAGTTAATGAAACTGAACCTCATAAAAATGCTCTGGGATTGAGTTGTGTTTCTGCTTACTGATAACTCAAGATATTGCAAAATTAAAACCATTCAGCCTTTCAGTTACCATTAAGGCTGTGTCAGTTTAGGGGGTAAAACTAGCTAGGTGCTGACTCAGCATAAGTAGGCAACAAATGAGATTGTAGATTGGATGAAGGTCCTTTTCTCTGTAATTCCCACATTGCCATGCACCTTGGCAACACAGCTTACTTCAACTGTTTATGATCTTTGTGTCCATCTCCTTTCATCATTCCTGTCTTAACTGGATTTATTCCTTTGCCACAAAAACCTGCACCTATTCTGGACTTGTTTCCCATCTCCCCAGCCTTGAGACCTGATTTGTGGTCCTCTCCCTATGGATTCTTTGTTCCAGCTACTTCCTCACATTGTTCTGACCTTGACCATGATTTCCTACTGCATGATTGCCCTGCCCCACTTCTTTTCCCACACACAACAATAAAAAGATTGTTTTGTTCACATGTATCTGAGTCCTCACACAACCAATTCGTCTAACTGAGCGACTGACATCCTAAGAACTGTATGATCTGGCAACCACAGTCTGGGAACTTCTGGTTTTGCAATTAACCGATCTCATCAGCAATCTCAAAATATATGGAAAACCTTCAACTGTCTTCATTTGACCGATCCCGAAAGTGGAGACTGCTTTTGGAACTGCACACTTTCCCACAGCTCATCATTCCATTAACAATGGTGGTACATTACAGGGACTGATTTTACTCATTAAAAAACAGGTTTGTCCATAGGGACAATATATGTTTTTAGCGTCTTCATTTAAAAGGTTCCTGAAATACAGAAAAATAACCAGTCAGATATACAAAAATGACACAAGTCTTTTATTCTATTTTATTTTCTTGGCACATACCTAGTATTCTTAATAACACCTGGATTTCTAATGGTTCCTAAGGTTGGTTCCAGTTTCTATTCCATTTTTTTCTTTATTTCCTGTGTGGCATTAATGTTATACTTCCTCTTGATGTTGAAGACCCATTTTCCTATTGAAAATATCCTTTTTATTATGTTCTCCTGACACAAATAAACAGTTCATAGAGACTTCAAAATTTACTGATATTCTTTTCTTATTTATTAGTGGTGCACCACAAGTAGTGAAAATGCATTAAAAAAACTCCAAATAAACAAATAATACATATTTTGCAGATGTAGTATTTTTCTATCACTTTATAATTTCAGTCATATCTGTGAAACACTAAACATATTGAGCTGAAAGTTAGGACAGAAGGTTATGGAATTCACCATCATGTAATTGGTAAAAACTTAATAGTTATAGATAAAATATTTTGAGCAGTCATAGACTATGACAAGCTAAAATGGCATATACAAATGTCTTGAATTAAGCATTAGATTTACATGAAAAAAAGACTGCAGTCTTATTTTTGGATTTGATGCAAGTACCATCCTCAAAAGAAGCCCTTTCGTTGTGCATATGTCTGGCATTTCGACTGATGACATATTCCATTGAATTCCATCTCTCTTCCTTATCTTTTTTTGATACCTCTCATGACAAAATCTGTCTTAGCTGCTTGGAACATGCTATAATCAAAACTGATTAAAACACATCACAATGTGTTTGGATCTCAGAAAGCCTCTGATGAAAGCCTGATATAACAAGTCACTCCTCATCTGAAAGGTGCTGTGTTGCACTACAGCAGACATTGTATACAGGACCAATTAAAATACAAGTCAAGCTAACACTGCTCATAAATAAATCTGCCTATGAAAAAACAACCAATAATGGCTAGAAGGAGAGTGATTTGATTTGACTCATCCCTTATAAATGCCTTCATGTTTCTATGCCTTGTCCTTCCTTTCCTTTGCTTCTTTATACGACCCTTTTAAACCAGCTCTCACAGAATGCTTAATGCCTTTTGTCACCTAAAAAGCAATTAATGGTGAGCTATCTCTTTTCTTAATAGTGATCCACTGTGTTCAGCTTTTGGGGAAAAGTCAGAAGAAATGAAGCACTAGTGACGAGCTAATCAAAGTAGACACTGGGATAAAGAAGAAGGACCAATAAATACAGGTTTCACCAGGAATGTAAATATTGAAGAATTAGATCTATTTTACAGCAAATGAATACAGAGCACTAGTACATGCCTGCTAAAAATTAAACAAAAGGAGTATAATTAAAGGTAGGAGAATTTCAAATAAAGATTAGTAGCGCTAAAAAGGAAAGAAATTAAGTATTCTAGCATGAATTATTTGAATTTTTATTTTGCGGTTAACTTCAGGACAAATCTTTCTTCCTGTTGCATTCAAGTACTTCTAAACAAATTTGTCTCATCTTTTACTATTTAAATGAACTTTATGCTGTTAATTAAAGTGATAGAGAGTGCTATCTGACAACCTACAGGCAAAAAGAACTGTATACACAGTAATTACAGCACCTGGTTACTTCAAAAAATAAAGACAATGAAAGCAATCTGTTCCCAAGATATTAATTAGTTTCCACATATGAAAAATGACTCATGATGGATTTAAAGGCATTCAGTGTGGCAGAGGGGGGAATGGATAGACACATCATCCAGCTGTGGAAAATATGAAACTAGCTCAGACGCTCTTCATCCTTGTTAGAAGAAGAGCAATGCAGTAAGTTGCACCATATGCATAAACTTAGGATCACAAAATAACACAATATTCTGAGTTGGAAGGGACTTACAAGGATCAAGTCCAACTCATACATGAATGGTCCACACAGGGTAATAATGATAGCATTTTAATTTTAAAAACTAAAACATAGACAGAAGGTGGGGTGGGGGAATCTCACAACGCACATGAAGAAAGGCCTCAGCTCCTGTGCTCAAAACATCCCATTGTATCAGCACAGAAAAGTTGCAGTTGTAGCACATCAGATGCTCATGTAGTTCAGACATCACAGTCAAGCTAAGGCCAATGTAGTATCAAAGACCAGCACATAACAATTGAAGCATTTTGTGGGAGCACAGGATCTACAGCACTGACAAGTTCTCCAGTTAGACCATCTAAAAATGATAATGAAGGCTGATGTGATGAGATTGCCTCACACAAGTGTATTGTTTTGTGCAAGTATCATCCCTGAATAAACATGTTCGAGGAGACCTACAAATTCAGAATTTCAATCAACCAGCATTACAGCAACAAAAAAGCACACACTGGTGGAATACAAGGATAAATGAAAGCAGGCACAAGGCAGATTCTTTCTATCAGAGGAAAAAAAGAAAAATCTTATCTGAGTTATCACATACTTCAATACTCATTGTAATAAAAACTTTTCAGATATTTTGGCCATTTCTTGTGCAACAATCATATTGCTTTTCTGCCTAGACACAGCCTGAATGCTTTGCTTAGTCTGACATGCATCCTGTTACTGCTTTGCCTCCACATGAACTTTGGAATTAGTATCAGGAAGGTTTGATTATTCATTCAAACTTGTCCACTTGCATTAATGCTCCTGCTGATGACAAACTCTATGAGGGATTCTTCAGTAGTACTTAAGGACATGAGAGATGCACAATGGGCTGGGCTTAGTTCTTAACTGTTCTGTATTAATACAGCTACATTGAATTCTGTGATGTTGCATAAAACTGACAGAAAACTCTATCACCTGTGAAGGGGGTGAAGGGTGAAGTTTAATAACTACACTCTGCAGTGGTATACATCCTTGGAGGGAGAGAGCCCTATGCTCTCTCTGAAGTCACTCAAAAGGCTCTGTAGTGAGGCAGGTTTTTGAAAAAATTAGATTAATTAGGTACTTGACCTCTTTTCCTGGTTTCATGGCCAACTAAATGTAATAAGGCTTAAGAATTGTAATTTTCTAAGGAGAAAGCAATTCTAAATAATAGACTATATTTTGGCAAAAATGATGAAAATAAATATTTTCTTTCAGCTGCCCCAAACCAAATAATTTACGAAAGATTTGTCGACAAAGATCTTTTTTTTGTTGTTTTAAACTTCCATTCAGAACTGCCTCTGCTTTGCAGTTACTAGCCCTTGTGTTTCTCCAGCTGTCAAATATCACCAAAACAGAAATCTCTGGCTTAACTTTCACTCCTGCTGTTTAATAAATGGCTACAGTAGTAATCAAACTTGCACTGAACTGGGAAGAAGGCATGAGTTGCAAATGAAAAAACCATTAAAAGCCATTATTACATTATTGACCTACTAGGGAAGAAGTAGTTTTATTAACAAGTAAGAGCTTCAGCAGAATTATGCTTAGTGCAGTCCAAGGATGGTGCCTTCTACAATGGCCTTTTTATTTGATCCATTTCATATAATTGTTTCATATAATGTGTGACTTAGTCCTCAGGAACACCTGAGATACAATCAAAAAGCAAGGCATAAATAATTCCAGCTGCTCTAGCACTCATTGATTTTCCCAAGGGTTCATCAATCCCTTTCCCCACAGCAAATGTCCAGACCTCTATGCAATACAGCTGCAGAAATCAGGGCATTCCCAACGTAAGTGCTCATCCACCCACACAACTTAAAGAGTACATACATTGAAGCAGGATGCTGTATGCCAGTCATGGTTTAGGGAGTGGGTGCAGGTCCTTCTTGTCATCTGGCAGAGGAAGGCTGAGTATGTCTCCTGTACACCTCCATGAGGCATCCATCTGTCTAAAAGGCCAGATACTCCTGCAGTATGGGGTTTAAAGTGAAATTTGCAGATGCAATGAAAAAAAGGTAGGCATTTCCTTCCACTTTTTTTTTTGTCCCAGCTAAATCATGCTACTTGCTGTCAGGTTTTTGGAGGAATTAGTATCTCATCTGCAGCAGATGCATGTTCATTAGTAACAACACAGTTTCATCTAAGTTAAACCACTGAAATCGATGGAGTTAGGGTAGATTTAGACCACTCAGTCTGCAAAAGGAATCTAGTCCTCAAGTTGCTTACTATGCTATTTTTATACTGTGACCTATTTTAGTAGTTATCTTTGGAGAAAAGGGTTTAAGTAAAGATGATGGTAAAAAAACAAAAGTGTCTCATTTACATGTTTTACACATAGTTTTGTTTATTAAACAGATCTGTATGTGTGTGTTTAATTGAATAAGTATTTTAAAAATGAATAAAAATATGCCTGAAAATGCTAAAAGTTTAACAAAAAGGTTTTTTCAGTAATAGCTAGTGCTTTTAGGAGGTTGGAGATTTTCTGTTGTATCAAAGTGTGAGCTTGCTTTATCTACATGACTGCACTGTAATTTAATGCCTGCTTGCTATTTTATTTGTAAGTTGACTTAGAACATGTATATTCATACATTACAAAGAATTGTTCACATGTATGTCAAAATGTGTTGAATAAATTATTTTTAAAAATAAAAAGCTGACTAAAAAGAGAATCACAGAAAGATCTAGCTCTTTATATGTAAGTAAATGGAAAACATTAAAAATAATTTAAAAGAAACTACAATTATTATACTGCTATAATTATTTCTAACCAAAAAAACCCAATATTTACTTAGCAACTGTGAAGAAAGTGAAATAACATTAAATGCAGAAACACTTCCGTGTTTGACCTAATCTGCATAACCAAGAGGTAGGTCAAGTAGGATTTTGGTTTAGTTGCTCTGAAAATGCAGATTGCCTTCACACTTTGTGATATGTCACAGGGAAAAAAAAAAAAATAGCATGCACATTTCAATCCTATTTTAAACAGGAACTATGAATAATATCTGGACTCATCCATCCATGTCAGACCTGTCTTGTGATTTCTTCCAAAATAGCCCAGTCCATACCAGCACAGTCTCCAGGGCTGCATTTCACATACTGCTGCACTCCAGCTGCAATTCTCTCCACTCAAGTCCTTCCACAGGCCTGTTAACACCTCCACCTCTCAGCAGCTAGTTCTGGGCAAGTTACTGTTTCCAAAAGAAAATACAAATGAAGACATTTTTGGTTTTTATGTCACAAAATCACAGAATATTCTGAGTTGGAAGGGACCCACCCTTAGCCCTGCACAGGATCAGCCCCAAGAGTCACACCATGTGCCCAAGAGCATCTTCCAACCACTTCTTGAAGTCTGTCAGGCTTGGTATTGTGGCCACTTCCCTGAGGAGCCTGTTCCAGTGCCCAACCACCCTCTCGGTGTTTCTCCCTGCCCACAAGCTACACTAGTATCTGACTTTCATCAACAGCCCTTGTGCCTCACATGCACATCTTTGGCAGGCTCTTTCCTGTCATGCCTGCCCAACTATTCTCGAAAAGAACAGCATTAACACATAAAAATCTTATCAATACTCATTTTGTATATCACTGTGTTTGTTTTCTTACTGAGATTAAAATATTTATCAGAATTTGTTAAAGCCAGCTGTATTTGACTGAGTTATGTATAGAAGCAAGAAGTTTGATCCAGACATCATTCTTCATAGAACATCTGCTAGTTCTTCTAAAAGGTTTTTAAATATATATATTTTTTTGCATTTTAAATGCCATTTTTAGTTTATTCTTTCTTCATCCAGCACATATAATGGTCAAGCAATGTTTACAATTTGCTTACTGGATCTAAAAAGCACCTCATGCTTCTTCACTCTTTGGCTTTGTAAAATGCTCTAAATATTTGATATTATTTTCATTTGTTTGTAGGGCAGCTCCATTTTTAAATCTTTTGCACAAAAACATTTAAAGATCTTTCAGTCTGCCTTCTTTACTTCCCATATAAAAATTGTCTTTGTTCTTTACTAAGTATTTCTATATTTCAATAAGGTAGGTACAATCAGAGTTTATATATTATTGGAAAACAGAAATAAACTTTACAGACTATTGCTCAAATTTCAGGATCTGATGATTTTTAAAGAGGTAGGAAAATAAAGATGGCCTGAAAAATAATATTTCAATGTAAGAAAAAAAAAGAAGCAATGCCTCCATTTCAACTCCGGAAGGATTCCTTTATAAAATAAACAGTGAAAAATATATTTTTGTAAATGGGAAGCAAGATTATCATGATATTATGAATTACTTGCTTAATGTTTATTCTGGTCCTTGTTGAAAATGTAAATGCAACTTAAAGTCAATGATTGTCCATTCAGACTGCTCCCTGTTTATTGCTTTTTGAAGTTGGTGGTTGGAGAGGGGATTCATTTCTTGGGGTTTTCTAACCCACTAAACACAACCAGCTGAACAGCTACAATCCACAGTCCAAATACATTTATCTGTTTATAACTTATCTTCTTTCGCTGTTATTGAGAAAGAATTGTGAAAAAAAAGGATATCTCAGTTCTCAAAATATTTGTGCTGCGTTTATAGGTGGGACCTTTTTTCGCTATAGCTTTAGTGATGAAGAAAAATAGAAGAGCCTCAATTCAGACTGAGTCTGATCCTTTTGTAATTACTATTCTCTAATATTGTTTAATTGCCTGTGAAGATGCAAACAGGCCTAAAATCCATAATAATTAGCTTAAGATAACTGGCTGAGTTCAGGCAAATCATCTGATATCAGCATTTCTGGTTACTTTGCATAGCAAAAAGGAGAAAGTTAATAAGGATGATTTGTGAATACAGTAGGGGGGGGGGGAGGCTTATTTACTAAGAATTTCTCTTTCTAACGCACCTTTTAGCTTTTCCTCTATGCTGCAGACAGTATACATAAGGACATACAAACCACATTCAGCATCTACACATTGAAATTCATATTTGCAGGCTAGCTAAGAGCCAAAATTTGCAGGGAGAAAAAGAAACTATTGAGAAAGACACAAGAAAGACATGAAGAACCAAATAATTCCTTTCTCTCTATCAGTTAGGAAGTGAAAAGATCTGTAGCCTGCAAAATTTCCCACCTTTTTTTTAGGGCAATGAACCACTTATACTTTGGTATGTGTTTAATAGGATTCTTCAAGTGATACCAGTGCATTTAGCATCACCAGTTTCTGTGGTGACAAGCTAGCTGAAGTGGGAGCACACTGCTGTTTGTCCATTCACCTGAACACATACTTCTCAACGTTTGAAATTGCTGCTGTTTTTACATTGCAGCTAGAAATGAGCATGAAAGCAGTGAATTTGCTGCGTGAAAATAGGTCACAGTAGAAGCATACGTTATCTAGAAACTGACACACCACTTACATGGTATATGTGGGGCTTTGAGTCTGTAATTAAAAACTTATCTTACACAATGAAATAAAACAGTAATATAGGCCAAAAAAAAATCAAGTCAACAACAAAAAACCCATCAAACTTCAAATAAAGCCTAGACAGTATCATCTCTATTTCTGGTTAACAGAAAAAAGTGGAGCCTTTTTATGCTGTTAAATCCCCTCCACCTGCCTCCAGCAAATAAGCATATGCATTACCAGATAAGATTAAGAAATATTCTCTGGGACTCGGGGTTTATGCAGAAAGATCATAGAGGAAAAAAATTAGGCATAGGGGATGAAACAAATAACAGGTATATTTATTTTGTTATTTAATACTATTGTTGCAGGCAATAATATTACCTATATGGAGTTGTTGACTTTTCCACCAATGTCTTTATTCTAGTCTTGTACATTCTAATGAACATTCTGCTTGGCTGCAAAGAAAACAGACTGAAAGAGTAACATGAGCAGCAGGTCTTTTAAAGAACATTTCTGAAGTGTGAGTGCATGCACAGGTGTTTATATTTTCACAATTTTTTTTAATTGCAACATTTCTTTTAAGTTGCTGAAAACAGATTTTTTTCTGAAACTTAGGTCTTGTAAAATTTTATTTTATTTATTTTATTTTTAACCATATTATAACTATAAAAAAAATCTCATTAATGGTTGGCAGTCAAGTTTAAAATCTTCTTAAAAGCTAGGATTAAGATTCAGTACTGAACATCTCTCATGTGTTTCTTCAATGAACTTAGAGAAAAATTAATTTTATCTCAAGCTCTTTAAATTACTGTAGCCAAGTCCATACATGTACATCATAATGTACTGTAATATTTTGGTTTAAGTAACACAATTGAAAAAGTAGCCATGGTGACATATATATCTGCCTTCCTCACAAGGATATACAGACAAAAGCGTGATTGAAGAAACCAGAAGAGTATCTTCTAAAATAATAACATTCTAAACTTCTTTCAGAAATAGTCATTTATTTGGAAGGGCAGGGGATTGACCTTTACTATGTTTGGGCAAAGTAGACGACTTTTAATCCATTGTTTTAAATTAATTATTTTGCCTGTAAAATTGGCATCAAAACTGCATCTACTGAAATTAATGGTAAAATACCCACCACATTAGTAAGGATGGATCTCACTCATCACTTAAAATATCCACTATTTATACATCAAATCATAGATGATTCATCAAAGAATAAAGTTACACCCAAGAGTGAAATGCTGCTCAGTTTGTCTCCCTATCATTTGAAGAAAAGAATGCACTGGCAAAACATCATGGGGCTGATTTTCGGTCAGCTACACGAGAGACTTGCAATGAGATCCTTATTCTGCTCAGTTTTCTCATAAACTAAACATTTCAAAATCTATGAAACACACACAAAATTTCCATTTCTCTGACCATTCCAAATCACAATTCAATATGCATCAACTGGGCTTCTGTCAATGTAATTGGCTACAGCAGTCAGATTTTCAGAAGGGCTTAGCTTCATCTTTGCCACTAAAACAAATAAGATTATCAGAACAAGCTCTGCATACAAGATGCTGACTTCTTTGAAAAATTTGTGCCCAAGTGTCATGGTTGAAGCTGCTTAGTATTGGCCTCTTGTGAACATTTGACCTTCATCTAAGTACCAAAGTGGTGCGAAATCCGCTTGAGAAAACCCATTTCTCCTAACTGCCTCTTCTCCCTGTAAAAATCCACTCTACTGCATCTGCAGGATTAGCAGAATAAAATAGGATACGGAAAGGATAGAACATGTAGTCTAACTATTTTACTTTTTAACAGTTATTCCTGCTGCTCACTGCTTGATCCCACATGAATATTTATTTTAATTATTAAAGTGTAGAAAAACCAGAAAAGACCTTCTGAATGAATTTGTCTGTTCTTATGAATTTCCCAAGATGGACTTAGCCTAAAAAAAGAGCTTCTAGATACTGTTGTAAATTCACAGTTTGATGGATTTTTTATTGACTGCCAATGTGAAAGCATGTATTTATTTGGGCCTAAAGAAAGCATTTTCTAAAAATGGGCATCCAGTTGCCTAGTAGGCATTGAATTCAGAGTGCTGACAAAGCATCTTGTTTGGTTGCAATTTCCTTTTTGTCTTATTTGATATATATATATATATATTTTGTCTTACTTTACATTATATCCAGTGGCTTTTACAGGTATTCCAACTGCTGCCCCTGTTAAAACCATCTAAATACAGTTATATTAATAAATACAGGATCTATTTAGATCAAATTAAGTATTCCATGGAGAGGCTTCACTTGTTACTGATTGTGACTGACATGAACACAAAGCTAAGGGGTTTGCTCACAGGAACAAAGAAAAATTGGAATTTTATAAGCAATCTCTGTGCCTTTTAAGAAAGGGACATCTGAGGATTTTGCAGAACCATGTTCCCTTTTCATTTATTACCATGTCCCAGTGGGAGAAAGAAGGTGGAAAAGAAATAATACAAGCACTGAGTTACAGACAGAATAAGTTCAGAGTTCAATGGTAGACAAATGCCAGAGACCATCAGGGTATTCATTTAATACAGCTGTGACCTCACTGTGTCATCAGTATTTCCAGATCAATTGAATAATGTAACAAAAGGAAACTTCTGATGTGATACTTTCTGCAAACACACATGTAATTGAACCTTGCTGTTGGGACGATCGACAGTTCCACTTCAGTCATATCAAAATGACCACACTCAAAATAAGATCTCAAAGTCCCTCTTGAATATATGAAGCACATTATTGTGGTATACAAAATTTATACTAGAGAGGAAAGCATAAGATATAGGTAAAATCAACTGGAATATTTGGTTGCAAGTCAATGCACTGATTCTTGATTCCTCATCACCAAAGGGAAAGTCTCCTTGTTTAAAGCTGATTAAAGCTTGGCATGAATGCTAGTACATTGTAGAGTATAAGATAATAGCAACATTTTATACAAGGAAAAAACACAGCACAGGAGACTTGGAATTTATTATTACATTCATTAATTTTACTATAGTTCAATTTAACTAGATTCTATGCATTACAAATGTACACTGTGGTTTGCCAGGCAAGATCTTGTAGAGGAGTGAAACAAAACAGAGACCAAGAAAGGAAAGAGAATAAGGTGACTAATGGGAATACACTTTGCAGAGAAAAGATTTTTGCCTGAACACATGCAGAATGTAAAACATGAGAATTCTATCTTTCTATTAAGACTAGATCACATTTCTTTGAAAAAGCAACCTCAAGAAGCAGCATTTGAGACTTTGAATAAAATTTATCATCTTCTTTCTGACTAGCAACAAGCAGATTTATTAAGCATTTTAATGCTGCACTATTTTCTTGAGGTAGTTTCCTTTGACATTTTACCTATTTAAAAACAGTCAAATGAAAATTAAATGTAGTATTTGATTTTGTATTAAAGCAAAACACTCCACTCAGGCTGAAATCAACATATGATATGGGGCTTTGTTTAAGTTTTGTGGAAAAGAAAAACAAATATGCCTTTTCCTTTGGCATTTTCCCTTAACATTCTTGGTTTGGTTCCTCAGGCAAATTCAAATTAAAAAGAAAATAAGAGCTACAATCGTTCATCTAGCTGTACTCCTGTCGCAGATTGCTGGGCCATTACTAGTCTGTCAGTGAGGAGATGTTTGTATGGAAATCACTCTTTCTCAAGTGCTCTTTTAACAAGGTATTCCTGAACCTTCATTTTTTCTCTTTTATTTTTCAAATATTACTTTAAAGGTTTTGCTGCTGTTGCTTATGACAGCAGTGGGCAATAAATTAGGACAGTAGCATAAAATCTGCTAGCATTTCCCTATTTATGACATTATATCAGAGAGGAAAAGATGGAGCTTCGTATCTATTAGGGATCGTAGTGACAAAACAGGTAAGCAGAAACAAAGAAGAGTAAAAGAACTGCAAGTAATTTGCACTCTGCTGAATGAAATCATGCTGCTCCTGAGATCAGGGGGGCTACTGCAAGCTTTGCCACCAACTGCAGGGGGCTAAGAACTACCCATTTTTATATCCTACAGGGAATTCCCTAGCCAAAAATCCACAGTCAATCCTAACAAAAAGATTATGAAATTAACTATATCTTGTTTAGCAATACAAATCGCAGTTCATCCTTTATAACTGCCTTAATTCCATTATCCAAGGAGTAACTTCATATTGCTGACCCAGTTCAACATGGTGATAAGGGGTGATAAAGGAGGTATTTATCACGATTAAGTGAACACATGCTTTCAGTGAAACAAAACTGACTGCTGTGGAGATCACTTGAAGGGACCCAAGTCAGTCTTCTGTTCTGAATCACCAGGAGAAAAAGAAGCAGTAGAAGCTCACCTCCCCCTGTGCAAGCCTCCCCCTTTCCCCAGCACTCGCGCTGATATGGCAGAATATATCTAGAAGATATCTGCACTGTGGATATCCCACTGCTGTGAGGGGGATAAAATAAAGCTGTTATAACTCTCTATACAGATAAAAAAAAAAAAAACAAACCCAAACCAAACAAAAACAAAACGCAAACCAAACCAAAACAAACAAAAACCAGCCAGCCAACCAAAACAAAACAAACTCCTCTAGGAACATACTGCAGAAGAACAAAGACAAACACTCAAAATAGAGGGAGGCTGACATATAATAAAGAAAGGACACCTTCAGCCTATCCAAATATTCCTTTACCACAATGCTTATTAGATGACTATTCTAGCTATTTTATCAGACATCCTTTCTCCTTTTCCCACTTTCTTCTTTGTTGTGACTGTTCTTATTGTTTGAGAGGTGAGAAGAATTTCAGATGGAGTCGCATTTTCAATAATACATCAAACAATCTCAACAAATTCAGAAGTGATAGGACCCATAGTAAATTACGTGTTGCAAAGCCTCATCAGCTGAAGCGATTACTTCATTTCTTCAAGTCATTTTAAAAGAGCTAAGAAACTGATGCTATTTACATAATGTATATAAATAACACGTATCTTATATAAAATGTGTAAGATTGGTGAACATTTCTGCAAGTGCAAGTGTTCATTTGAATTTTAACTTTAATTCATATTACCAGTGATTGCACAATGGAGACAATGATTGTACCAAATCCCTTTGGAATTTTCTCCCTTTAGGATTTCAAGGAGTCTCTGCATTTTTTTGCATGAGCTTTCTCAGGGACAAGGGCTTGTGATGACAAGTGCAGTACTTACAGAAAATGCAATTTCAAAAAATCATTTCAGGAGTCGTCCCAAAGATCTGCAGAAAAACTCACTGTATTATGAAGGGGGGAAAAAAAAGGTAAGAAGTTTTTCTTCTGGTGTTTTGTTTAGAGGTTGCCTTGATTTCATTTAAACTGTAGATATAAGCACTATAAAATTAAAACCTGGTTTGATAGATTTCAAAAGTATTATCAAAGACAAGAAGCATTTGTCAGTAAAGTATTTCAATCCTGTAGAAAGAGAGAGATATAAGAATATATTTTTCTTTTTATACATGACAGTACAACTGCTAAAGATAAGTAATTTTGCAATAAACTGCAGTTAATCATGTAACAGTAGATTATATAGCACAGTGGGCTTGGTCCATGACAGTGCTTCACTTATCAAGTGGGTAACATTTCCAAAATCCCACATAGGGGAAAAAAGTGAGCCACCCACACAAGGCAGTGAAGCAACTCACAAAAAAAAAGAATTTTACTTTGCTAATGAAAGCTTTATAACCAATAAATCTCACCTACCTGGTATTTTTTTACATAGTGTGTGTGACAATTCATTACAGGATGACCTTATTCCCAAAATTTCTCACCAAATCCCACAAGGCCAGCAAAGCAACACATCAGAGGGCAGATGTGAGTGTGGATTTCATCTGTGAGGACTCTGGAAGTGGAAGAGGAAAAATAATAAAAACCTATGCTCATTCATCCAGAGAGTGAAAATAACAGTTTGCTGATGGCTAAGGAATGTTGCTATTATTGTAAATACTACTTTTAATTTGACTGTTATTCAGTTTGTAGAATAAATAATAGCTCTTAGAAGAAAATAGTACCTATGAACAAACACATCTTAGAAAATCATGTGCCATCCCTGGGAAGCCTAGAATTAGGAAAAGGAAGTGAAACTGTCAATATTACTCACAATAGCTATTAGAAGTTCTGTTATGCAATGTCATGTCATTCCAAGTTAGTATTTCCCGCCAGAAATATCACACAGATGGTTTCTCCCAAATCCCAGCTGGATCAAAAAAGTATCATGAATGAGCTACTTTTTAAAATTATGTCTGCCTCCTGGTTTGGAAGATTTTTCAAATTTCTATCATGATGGTTTTTTTATGAAAAAGTCAGTTAAGATTAACTAGGAGTATGATGGCTGAAAACTACAATAGATGAAAGACATAAACTTTGTGAAAATTGAGGTGACTTCCCAAAGGACTTTGATGTATCTGCACAAGCTGGCAAAGTCCTGGGCATTTCCAAAACTACTACAAAATTCATCAGTGAAGTCTCACACCCACTTGACATACAGAAGCATTCTTAATCACATTAAACAGCTTGGAGTCTGAACTTTGAGCCCCAGAAAGTTAAAAGCCTGCATTTCAACTATGGCTAATATTTTGGGTGTTGTAATTTGCATTTAATTGAGACTGATTTTTTCAGAGTCTAAGGGTCTGCTAGTCTATGATGAACAACCAAATAATAGGCAAATAAACCAGTTTTTGAAAACACTGGCCTTTAAGATCTTTTCTGCACAAAAAAAAAACTAACATGTAATAAAAATACAGTGAGGAAAAGACATTTCTAGTCCTGTAGCTGAGTCCCAAGGCAACCTTTTAGCTAATATACATATGACAGAGGAAAATCTGTATAATGGCTTTTTACAGTCTGAAAGCATAATGTAGCAAAGATAGCTTTATACTTTAATTCACATTTGCCCCTATACAACATTAGCTTAAAGAGCACTGAGTCTCTGGCACTGTAGATCTGAAGACAAGGCTGCAATGTAGCATGGCCCTGAAGCCACCAGGTATTTGGCTATGAATCTTATAGAGGTTTGAGGGGAGAGCAGGAAAAAGTACAAAGAAATCCCATAGCTACATTAACTTTGCATACAAGCTGTTCCCATAGTGCATGAAGGCAGAAGAAACTTTGACTATGCCAAGATGAGAGAAGGAACAAGACTGTAACATACTCGGGCCAAAACAGTGGTGATTCCAAGTAAGGAAACAGGTTCTGAGAACTCTTTGCAAATGAAAATTGGCAATTGGCACTGAGCCACTTTTGCAATGACTCAGAGCTGAAGCCCCTACTATGGCCAGTGTTTGGCACTCATGAGTAATTAGCTTTGTTTGGGAAATGTCAGTTCAATTTATTATACATAGATTAAATTTGACAAACAACAACATTGAAAAATTTTATACAGAGAGGCTTATGAAAACTTCCTCTGCTGTTAACATACAATTGCTCATATTTCTTATATCTGCAGTAAAGAAAATGTCGAGGGCCATCAAAATTATTAAAATGGATTATTATGGATTACTATTATTTTTGTAAGACAACAAAAACAAACATTGCAAAAATATGAGTACTTGATTTCCATTGCACTCGAAAAAAATACCTAAAAAGTACCTAAACACATACTCTGAAAGGCAACTCACAAAAAACATGTTTGGAGTTTAACAAGCAGGTCCTGTAAAAAAGTACAAATATTTACAATATCCTAAGATTAGGCAAGGTTTATGTGTTCAGCTAAAATACAAGCAGTCAATAGGTCATTTAGTTATCCCCTAACACACTATAAATCAGGAATAAATAAACTAAATTAACTTAATAGCCAGGGTAATGCCAGAAGCAAAATAGTGACTTTTGTAAGTGCTATTTCACAGAAAAGAAACACATCGGACAGATTCCCTACAAGACACTGAATCCACCTAAGAATGCTGACTCTGACATATTGTACAAAATGCCATATTCAACTTGTCAGTGGGCTTGCTGCTTTCCTCCTCTCCCCAGCCAAACCTTCAGCATTGTGCAACAAAAAATATTCCATTTGCACTAGCTTTCTTGTTAGATTTTTGTCTGATTTCCACTGCAACAGTGCTTTCCTGTTTTTGCCCACTTACATATTTGTCATCCTCAATAAATGTTGAGTTCACTGACTAATTTGAACTGAATTTGAAAGACTGAGATGAGAAAGACAGGACAGATCCTAACAACTTCATGAGAAATAGAGAAACCCTGGAAATGCTCACATGAGAAGCCAACTCTTCATAAATCCTCCCATTAAGGGAAAGCTTATGTTTTCTTAGACAACAAAATCATAAGAAAAAAGATTTCATTAATTTTTACAGCTGTGGAAACACTGTTAATTAAATGCCTGCACAATGAAAAAGATGCTTACAAAGAAGTGTCATTCTCCAGGTCCACCCATATGCTAAAGACATAGCCTCAGTACAGTCTCTTAGAGAAATGTAACTTAGTTATCATGTGGCTCTCTATCACCCTGGTCAATCCCTCGTATATCCCCAATCCTTTCCTTTAGCATCAGATGAATCAGTATTTCCAAGGGAACAGTGGAGTCCATCCACTGCAAACCTCTAGCTAGATTAAAATTCACATTGTGTCTTTTCAGCAGTTCAAAACAACCCTATCAACCTAAAGAACACCCTGCTTTTCTTTCAGGGGTGTCAGCCTGAAAGGGCCTCTCTGCACTCTTGAGACCCATGTGCTGATGCTCCTGGTAACCTCTGTAGCTGTACCTCCCTCTGTTCCTCTGGGCCAGAGAACTACAAAAGTGGCAGCATTTCAAAGATGGGTGGATAGGCTGGACAAAAACTTAGGAAAGTCCCAAGTGTAAAAACCTTTGACAAAAAGAGAGATTTAAAAAAGAAAATAAAATATCAGAGTGTTTTCTGGCATCAAAGCAGCTGTAAATGAGTTCTTTTATAATCCTGCCTAATCTGTAGAAGGAAACAGAAGCATGACCCCTAAGGAGATGACAAGATCCTGTGTCTAAACTGAAGTTAAATGAATGTAATGAATGTGTGAGCAGGGACTTGTTCCTTTTTCCTCTTATCCCTTTCTTTTTTAATACAGCTTTCTGAAGAAACTCACTAGCACAGGACAGAAAAGTCCTCAACAGTGAAATGAGGATACATGTCTCGATTTCACCATAGGCAAAAAAGTGCATTTTTTTTTTAAAAATCCAAGTGGTGATTTTAAGGATTACTGCTACCATGAAACAAGGCACAGAGACGTCCCTTTTGCAGAAAACAGAAATTATAAAATGGCTTTGTCCCAGAGAAAGACAGACAGAAAGTGTCTTTTGCTCAAGAGAAGAGACTTCTAACCACTCTTTCAATGGCAGTTGAAACGGTGACACTACTTAACAGAAAAATTAAGAAATGCAAGTGTTGAGTGTGTTCCACAGAATATCAGCATAGCTGAGTTATTTTCACTGTAAATGAAGTCAAGGATGTCTGAAGAGTTTTAAGGTATGCACTTATACTACAAGAAAGTAAAAAGTCTCTAAGTTCACAGCCAACAGCTTAAGAAGAGACTAAAGCATAAGCATCTTGCTGCTTCTTTTTCTCCTTTTAACAGACTTGTTTCCTGCCTTGCTGTTCTCGTAATATGACAGCAAGACTGAAATGACTATCATGTTTGGGAGATCTGAGGTAGCACTCAGTGAAAGCACAAGGTAGTGAAAGAAATAAGAGAAACACAATATTAAATCATTCTTTCAGTGTGTTTATCTGTAAGATCTTTCTTCATGTCACATATGATTGCTTTAAGTATTGATTTATCACACTCATTCCCACATTAATAATTCTTGCAATGCAAACTTTTCAGTAAAATTCAAGTTCCAAGGTAAAAACTGCTGCTTTATTCCAAAGAGAGATACAAGTCTTCTATAATACTTATTATCTTAAGAGACTTACTTTTTACCATCACCTTGCTCTTTTCCATTATTTTTGGAAAAACTATACTTCTGTTCTAAAATGCAATTTGAAATATGCTTTGAACATATTTTAAACAGCAACTAAGTACAGGAACATAGATAATACACAAAGTTTTCTCTAGGTCAATAAAAAAACCATGAAAAGTCAGAAATATGTGACATATTTACACAGAGCACTTTCATCTTCACTTTCCACCTTTACCTTTCAGTACCTAGAGGGGTTTTTTGACATACAATGGACAGCAACTAAAGGAGGAGAGAAAGTGCTAATGTCTTACTAAAGATACCCTCTTTTGAGTAGAACATACAAGATCAGCAATGGTAATTTATATTTATTTTGTTTTGTTTAATAGTATCTGAAGAAATATTGTTGCACATGCAAAAATCTACTTCATCTGCAAAAAATGTTTACATTTCTTAATGAAAGCTAACTTATGGCAAAACAGCTCTCAACCATTTCCAGTCAAAGCACATTTGACCATCTAAAAATTACATTTCTCTTCAGTAAACCACAAGTCAGACTATACATTTGTACCTACATTAAGGTATTAATAATGTCATCACTGCATTTATAACATGCATTTTTATAAACATCACTTTTTCTCCTTGGAAGATGCTATCCAAGTAGAGATCTAAATCGAATACTTGAAATAAAAAGCGCATCTACAAGATATTGCAGCTCCTTGGTCTTTAAAGTCCTGGAGATGCAGAGTCAGGAGTGATTCTGTATTATGAGATGGGCAAGTCCCACTTGTATGGAGTTCATTTGAGCACTCCAGGTACCCCTTTTTTGCAGTGAGCATGCTCAGCTTCTCGGCACATGTAGCTACCTTATGGACGTGCAGAAGTGATGATGGTAAGACATCTAGAAAAAATATCTAGTTGTCAAACACACCAGTGCTAGATAAAGGATCTTAGGTGTCTTTATTAAGTATTGGGTCTATTCCCTATCAAGTACAGGGAGCGCTTTTTGAATACTAAGCATTTTCACCAATAGCATACAATTTAAATATAATATTGTACTACATATATTCCACAGTAAACATATTTTAATGGACTACAAAGAACAAATATCATAAGAGTACAGCAAGGCTCTCTTGGGTAACAAAAGTGATATTCAGACCAATTCCTAGAATTCGTATTAGGAGGCTCTAAAACACATTTTCCTTCTTCAACATTAAGAACACACTGAATCAATGTTTCAAGAAGAATCAACTCAACTGCCAGTGCAATTGCCACAGGGAATTATCTCCATCAATGCAACACAACATATTTGCCTGGGCATATCACACTAGCTATTTCACTACATTTAGCAGAAGAGACTACCAAATTACTGTCTAATTCAGTGGAGATACAGATCTAGCAGTCTATTAAGGTCTTTGCTTTGACTTATGGTCTAATTTAAAGTGACAATTCAAATCTGCTCTTGTATAACCATAAAATAATGGGATATTAATAATACAGGTTATGCATTTCATGTAAAGCTTAATTTTAAGCCTTATTATCAAGATGCATTGAAATATTTAAAAATTATAGTCAAATGATAAATGAAGAGGCTGGAGAAAGGTAACTAAATCATACAAGTTTTAAACTGCCCTTTTCCTATGTACATTGTCAAACTTTGTTACAGGTAAATGCAGTGGAGCAGCTATTTTTTACCCCTCAATATGAAAAAGTATTATTCAAGCTATGACAGATTATTTGTACACTTTTTTACCCTGTATATTTCAAATGCAGTGCCAAGCACTGTCTCCTTCCAAGCCTTGAGATCAGATGAAATGAAGGCAAGACTATTAAAAAGATTAGTCAAAAACAGGGATGGCACAAATTCTAAGTGCTCCAGATCTCCCATATTGGACTATGAAACCTTCATAAAGCCATTTTTACACTTAAGAATGAGAAGAAGGGCAAATGAATGAGTTTCCTAAAAGCAGAGAAGGGACAAAAACATGAGACAGAAATTGGGGTTGGAAGCCGTATTATGATTCAGGCTATCCCTAGCAACATACATGCAAGTGTGATTGCAAGCAACTTGCAAACAATATTTAAATCTTGATTGGAAACTATGGCAGAAGTATTCCTTGTGCTAAGAACATCCTTATTTTGAATTTTTCCCAAGTCTATTTGGTAACAAGAAAATTTTTCCTGTGCTGTCAATAGGCAAACAGAATCACATCTTTAATATTACACAGGCTGGACTGCCAGTGGAGAAGATTAGATCCAAGAGCATTTATGGGAAGCACAAAGTCATTCCTTAGGGTGTGATCAAATAGGACTAGTACTACCAGTAACTATCAACCTTCCAAATTCTGCCCTGCTTGAGCTTGACATTGACCTATACACCTTAAAGGCATAAATTTACCATCTACAACCAGTTAACAGGAAGTTCTAGAAACTTAAAAGACTCTTCCTTTCCTGAGGGCACTTTATTCTTTTCCCTCTGAAAAGTGTCCAGACAACTGCATTGTTCCTCCCTGCTCCTGTTAGACATTGCAACTCAATGTGAAATCTAGTTTGAGAAATGAGAATCTTCCACCTGTGAAGAAATGCAAACCCTCATGCTCAAGAGCAGTCAGATTGTGAGCCTGAAACAGTCAGCTTTTAGGCAGCTTTAGTTTTGTTCCATGTTATGTACCATGTGGGGATATTTTTTTAATAAGAGAGCATACAGTGGCAAGATCCATGACTACTGGCTATGATTTTTATTAAAGCAGAGTAAATGTTTAATACAAAATGAATCTTTAAAATCTATGCAAATGAGATTGTGAAGTCCTTGTTGTACAAGGTAAGCTCTTTTTTCATACTGCAGGCATACACTGTGACTACTGCAAATGTCAGAACATGAAAGATCTCCTTACAATGCCCAGATGTGAATACATAAAAATTTTCACAATTTTCACTGAATGAGAACCAATTTAATAAATCACTGAAATTTACTCTCAAAAAGCTGTTTCAAACTTGTCCTGCATAAAGCATTCAGTCAGGGCTGTACGAATAGATGATGTATTTGTGAATCCACCCTAGTGAGTTTGACACAATTTATTTACTATACTCTAAAAGATTTCAATACACTTATGCTTTCTAGGCCTATTTTTCTATTCTCTATACTGGCAAACTTTCAGGTCAGGGAGTTTTCATGACTGATTTTACAACACTAAATTATTTCAAACCAAGTAGACCTTTCAAGATATGATTAGAAGTGGCAGTTTCTACAAACCATGTGAAAACCATATTGCATTAATGTCATCCTACAACCCTCTGCTATTTTATTCCTGGTACCTTTGTAAGAGTTTTTTTAAGTATTATTAAAAATGCATTTCAACTAGGTACAATTGTTAGCTAAAGTGAAATTTTAAAACAAGGCTGAAAAATCCCACTGCAAAAGGAACAAGCTATATATACAATGCTTTTGTTTAAAATGTGTGTATCAAATAATGCATCATAAAAGATTTAGATTTTGTTGCCTTTTTATTTATTTATTTTTAACAGGGGGCTTTCCATGCTTGTATATCACAGGTATTCATTATATAAATCTGAGCAGTGTATTGATAGCCTGTCAAGATTTTAACAACGGAATAAAATTGAAGGAAAGAAATATAGAAAAAGATCAATCTTAACCACCACATAGTGTGAAGCTCCTACTCAACATCAGTAGTATAAATAGCTGCCATATGAATCCTTTGGATAGAAATCAATTACTTAAAGCCACCTAATTTCTCTCTACCACACACTATGCAATAATATCCCTTTGTGAGTACCACCTTTTGTGAAGTAAACTTCATAAAAGTGCTATCATATACATAGAAACCAGACAAGCTCTGGAGAAGCTATTTTGTAAGTTACTCAAAATTAAGAAACAAATTAGAAACAGAGGTTAGAATAGGATACAGGTCATCTTCCTATGCTATGGTTCCTGGTGCTCAGTAGATCTATATCCACACCAACTCACTCTGCTCTAGAGATGCACATATGAGTAGCCTCTACCTAAAAGAAAAAATCTCAGAATTTCCACTTAAAACAGAACTGAAACCCTTTTTAGCTTTGAGAAGTTCAACAATTCCCTGCTGATTTCAGTTTTTCATCAGACTTCCTGGAGTCAGGGAGCCAAGTGCTCAATTGCAGAGAGAGGGCTTTCATGCTCCCTATCCAGATGAAGGAGGTCTGAAGCAGCATTCTTTGAGGAGTAATTCTAAACTAAAATGGGATTTTGCCTAGGAACACTTTGCACAGTGCTGCCTGTGCCACCCTCCCCTCCCTCATACCCCCAAGCCCCTGGAAACCATATTTAACCTCATGTCACACCCTGCTTTTTTGACCTCTCTTTCTGATCATTAGTGCCTTCCTTCAACAGAGATTTTCCATTGTCTCTATGGAATTGTGCTTCATTCCAAATTTCCCCTCCAAATGTTATTTTTTGCTGTCCTGACATTCAACTCTGATCCTCGTTTGCATGACTATTGGAAAATAGAAGTGAACATTTCATTCATCTTCTGTTTGATAATTTTCACAGATGTGCTCAATTTACAGTATAAGTTGCCCAAGGAGGTTATGGAGCCTCTATGCTCATAGATTTTGAAAGGCCATCTGGATGTGGACCAGAATCACTTCTAGGCAGCCTTGCTTGGGCAGGAGAATAGGGCAAGATGACCTGCAGAGGTCTCTTCCAACCTCAACTATTCTGCAATCACGATATTTTTGATATAAAGGGGAATTAAACCCACAAATTCATTGAAAAACCCAAACAAAAAAAACACCAAACAAACAACAACAAAACAAAAGCAAACAACAACAAAAAAACCCCACTGATAAGAAAGATATCTTTAAAAGCAAGACTGGGATTGCACTAAAGAAAGTTCAACAGCAAATTGCTAAAGCACAAGTAAGGCAAATCTCCAGAAGGAAAGCCCTCCCAAACAACTAGAGTACTAGCAGAAATGGTGTTGGTTTCAATTTTCTAAAATCCAAAATTCTGTCCATACACTCACAAATGGCTTGTGGAAGCTGGTTAAAATAATGTCAACTCTCCAAGTTTCAACTACAACCTTATCTCCTAGGAGTTTCATGTGGACAAATTAAAGTGAGATGTTTAAAAGCAGAGATGGGGAGAAAGAAATGCAAAGGCTTGCTTATAAGAACAAGAAGAAATATCAGCACATGAAATAAATGAATCAAAGGAACTGCATTCATTCACTTGTTAATACAAAATCCCAGATCAGGAAGCCATTACAGGTGCTCCCTGTCCTGCAAACTGATCCTCCACACATAGTACTTTGCTCTAACTCTAATGTAAAATGCTGAGCTTGTAACAGATGAATTCACTGAACAAACAGCAAGTTAGTGACTTGCCCAGGCTGATGAAGGCTCCGGTTCAAACACACAGCATAACTTCTTCCTATGACTTATTCCATTGTCTTCCATGGAGAGGACAAAGGATTTAATTGTGATGATGCATGGCAGAACCTGGATGAGAATGATGAAAGATTCAGTGGAGAAAATCTGAGCCAGAGATCAATACCTCATACACTACGTACTCAAGAGTAGATTCTGCTATGAATTTCAGAGGAGCAACATACCAACATACAAGCTTGAATGCATACAAGCCTGTGTTTCAGCTTCCCAAACCCCTCTCCCTGCAGCATGTTGATGGCAAAAACAGGCATACAAATTCTTGACTTTACGTTTCAGTGCTGATGTTTTTGTTTTCTTGATTATCATTTCTGGTTTTGCTACATCGAACTGATTCCTCTTTCTTTGGTTGGGGAACATCACATATTAGTCTTCACGTGGGTCTGTAACCCTGTCTTTCTGTGCACTGCTACTATCACTTAAGGTCAGCTGCCATGAGGGTCTTAGGGAGGCTGTCATTCTGGGTATCACTTAAAAAAATCCCAGCATTTAAACCAATCTCAGGCACTCATAAGACAGTTATTGTTCTGTCTCAGCAGCCATTTCTTGGGCAACTGCAGCAGCAGAGCTGTGAGACTCCTGAAGTTACACTGTCACAACCAATTGAATCAACTCTGACACCATGAAGTTTTTAAAATAAGTGCATGCGCATGGCTAGAGAGCTAAAATTCAGTATGCCTTTGGGAAAAATCACTTTGCATCTCTGTGAGAAAGCCAACAGGAAGACTGTAAAAACTTCAAGACTAACATTTAGAAAATAGTTGGAGCTCTGGAACGATACAACAAGCAAATAGATTATCAGTCTGGAGAAAAATGATGAAGCCAAGATCATAATGTGCCAAACAGCAGGAGAGAACCCATCAGCCCAAACAAATGGAAACCACTAAGAAAACACTGTCTCTGTTAAAAAAGCTTGTACACAAAGGAGGCAAAGGAAATCCATTGGGAAGGCACTGCACCAGGCTTATTAAATAGCAAGACAAACAATAATGCAAATATAACAGAATGCTTAAGAAACTGATAAACTATCTCCAGTGGAAAAGGTATTAAATTAACCAAAAGAAACCAGACTTTTGGTGGGACAAGAACAGCTCATCCTGCTGTTAGAAAAAGACAAAAATTGCAATTTGCAGCTGAGATGGAACAGCAAAAACAAGAGAATAATATAGCTGAAGCTCTAGGGAAGCCCAGACTCTGTGTTCTTCAGTCTGAATAGAAGAACAAAAAAAAGGTGAAAGAAAAAAATTCCCATTATAGTACTAAACAGTCATACAGCATAAGATGAAATCACTAATAGTAGGTCACTGGAAGAAACTGTGGCATTGTAGCAAATGTTTCTGAAAAAAGAAATCAAAGAAGGATTTCAAAACGTATGTCATTCAAAACGACCCAGAAAAATATCATGCAGTTAATACACTTTCTAATATATATTCACTTGCTTCTTTTTAAGACTGAGTTTGTTATTCAGCAGACTGATCACTATTAGGATTCCCAGGTCAGAGTCGTATGAGCTTCCCCAAAGCTCTACCCCAAACTCCAGGCCACCAGCTTCGGTGCTGACACTTATCCCTCCTCATTGCTTTCTCTTTAATATATTAAGTTATTTTACCTATTGAAAAACCCACATAGTATTAGTGCAATTATGTTAGAAAAATATTTCAATTCACAGAAGAAACTAAAAAGAACACAAGATCAGGGACAGCAAGTCCAGACCAAGACAGCCTCCTCCACTAACAATAATAAGGCAGTGAGGCATACAAAAAAATCTGTATGGGAAAACAGATAACATTTTAGCTCTCTCTAATTTGCGCACCTAGGCATCTTCTTGGTAAGAAAGGGGTCATATTTGTATAATACCAACCTGACAGAGCTATGATCTCTAGATGCTACTGTAATAAAAATGCAGGAAGACAGAGGCAGTAAGCCATTTATCAGGCTGTAAATGCTGCTTGAATTCTGCAAACTTCCTCTGGCTGCCTTCTAATAGGAGTCAGTTCACAAAAACAAAACAAAACAAAAACAAAACAAACAAAAAAAAAAACCCAACCAAACAGAGGGAAAAAAAGCCAACAAAAAAAAAAAAAAAAAAAAAAAACACC
>VWZF01000781.1:65055-77370 GCA_013396755.1 Sclerurus mexicanus
AAAAAAAAAAAAAAATACCACACACTACCTTGCCAGGATATTTTAAACACTTCTTTCAGGAAAAAAAAGGCTAAGCTGTGGAGAAGTATGTGAAAACTGAAAATTGAGAACACAAACCAAACCGAAGTATTTCAATCTTCTAAGCAGTGCCTCAATTTTGGGCAAATCTATACAAATATTTACTGGTGGAAGAAGTGTCTTGTTGTGTAGTGAAATAGATATTTACTTACCCAGCAGATGGTGCATAGACATTGTTAGCTCTCTCTGCAGACGTTAAGATGACAAAATGTGTCAAAGAACCTAGGACAAATACACAAAAGGGAGGAGAAACCTAGAGGACTGTTGAATCCCTCACTAGAGTGAAAGGTTTTAAGCTGCCAAGATTGGAATTGGCTATGACATAGCTTAGTCATTCCCTGTAAAATATTCTCTTGAAGAAGTATGAGTCCACCAGTTCCTAAACCAGGTTTTTCCTAAAAGGTCTAGTGAGGCCAGTAACCAAGAGCAGCAGATGTCATCTTGGTAAGGAGGTATTTCTTTGCCTTAAGCTTTATAAGAAAGTTTTGGTTTGTAATAAGGAATATTTCTCAAGAACATGGAGTGCTTGTAAGTCTCTTAAAGACCATTCCTGCTGTGCCACTGAAATTGGTGGCAGCACTGTAACTGCCACTTCCTTGGCACCTGCTGCTTCTGCAAATGCATGCAAGATTTCAAGTTTTAGGAGCCTGTTTAGGAAGCTGTGCAGGTTGAAGTCTCAACAACAACAAAAAACAAAACAAAAAATTCCCACATAATACAATGCAGGAAGTTATTGAAAGCACAGCAGCTTTTAACATAGTAGGTTGCAAGCATTGCACGTTTAGCCTACTTGAATACTGCAGTTTAAACCTGAATTAGGTATTTAGTCTGCAGACTCTTTACCACCTGTAAAGATCCTAAAGGTTCAGTTTACAAACAAGTAGAAGGCATTCCCAGGGAATATCTGTTCTATATAAGGTAATTCTTTAACTGCCTCAAAGATGCTGACAGATCCCAGCAGGAGCAACACTAGACATTCTTCAGGTCTTACTAACTGAAGGAAGCCAGACAGGGCTATTTCCCCTCTGTTTTGTTTTTTTTCAGTGTTTAGGCCACACCAAATATTGAGACAACCAGATCAGCTTCATACTTGCTCAGACTGCAAGAAAAAACTATGAAGTATACTCAACATAGCCCTTTCCATCTTCTGCATACTAAGGCTGTCATTCCCTTTTCCAGGAAAGTGTTTTGGTGTCATATAGAGCAATCTATCTAAAAACCCAGACTCCTTGACACAAAACACCACTGTTGGTTGCTATATTTTAATCACACACAGCCAATTATGTGAAGTCCAATTAGAATTTTATTAAATTAAATAGCAAGCAGCAGCAAATAAACAGCGCTGGGCGTCCACCCAAAGCCTCATGCTTCCAAAGATGGCAGAGCCCCTTAACGCCTCACGGCCCCCTTTTTATACCCCTCAGTCCCTCTGCGGCTCCTCCAGTCAGGATTCACCTCGCTCCTGTTGCCTTTGCATCCTCCAATCGGCAGCCCGTTCTGTTCCCGCCTCGAGCCCTGTCCTGTTGCTATGGGGGGGCTTCTTCTTCTTCTGCGTGGTGGTTCAAAAATGCTGAGTCATAGTGACTCATGGCTTTATCATTATTACTACTCATAACTTGTACTTTTATTCCAAATTTAATACTTTAGATTAATAAAACAGGGCAAAATCTTAGCTTAACATGTTATAAGGTTTCAATAAACTTTCACAGGTTCAAAATAGATTACAGCTAGTTTAAAGGACAGCATTATTACACAATTCTCCCTTCCGCCTTTCATTAAACCATTATTTCAACAAATTTAACAAGTCACGCTATTTTAACAGGTTCAACTAACATTCTTAACGGACAAAACCTTTAACCTTTGTAATACAAGTTTAGTGAACAAATATGTTGTTTATTTATTACATTGGTGACCCTGTGTCCACAAAGAAATCAGAAAACCCACATTCCAGTAGTCACCTAATGTGCTTACACACTCAGCATCATGACTCTTCAGAGACCTGAATATTTATCTGACGTGGTCCAAACATTAGACATAAGAACATTATTACTCCACTTTTGTCTCTGTAGGATTTCATTGTTTAAGACAACTCACAGCATGCCCACTGCATAAAGACCACCTGCAGTCAAGCACTAAGCACAGCAGTTCAAGAAACTGTCATTAAATTGATAATTACTTTAGTAGTCTCTTTTTTCTAAAGTTTTCACCCAGTAGTCAAAAGATCCAGTTCAAAAGTTTCCTTCTCAGCCCAGCCTTAACACCACAAAGGGCTTATTTTTGGTGGGGAGGTAATTTCACCTCACTTTAAACATCTACCTAACCTTTTTTGTTAATGGTGCTAAGAGGAACATCTAAAACAGGTCAGAAACTCTGTGATGAGTGCCTGTTCCATTCCTTGAGCATACAGGGGAGTCTAGACAACTAGTCAACCTTATGATCCCATGTAGTCATTTATGTCTTAACCATCTGAATTCTGGCATGACAGGCCCTCAGCGTCATCATGCATCTCTGGTTGTGACAGAAGCTTTGACCTTCCCCTGTATAATATTTTTTACCAGATCAGGTTTTTGCAGCACCTATGATTTCCTAAGTGTTATAGCTAGTCTGGCAAGATCATGTAACAGCACATCATTTATTGGTGAGAGTATGGCAGCCTAACCTAGAGAGGACATTATGAATTCTGTTAATGCGCACCCCTAACTCTTCTCCTACTGTCATTGCAACCTGTTAAAGGTGAAGCATGAGTTTACAGTACTACTAAATTCACTCCCTTAAAACCTTTTGAGATCTTCAGATGAAATGCCTAATGTAAGTGCAGAGAAGCAGTGTCATTATGACCCTTTCAAGTATAAATTACAATCACTTCAGAAAAAGTTTCACATCCTTTTATATCTCTTTATATCTATTCCTAATTGTAAATCCTCCTCTTTAACTTAACCTGTCTTCAGTCAGTAATCAGCTGACTTTTCTGAGGTGTCCTTTTAAGTCAGATGCCAGAAAGCTGAGAGTGGGAGGGGAGGAAGAGAAACACCTTAAAAGGAAAGGGAAAAAATGCAAAGGGATGAAGAAAGATGAGCTGTAAAAGATTATCACTTTCTGCCCTCATGGTATTTGCATCCAATACCATTTTTCATGCTGGGATGTGGGGGCTTTTTTCCTCTGTGTTATCACTTGGTTGGCTTTTTTTTGCAAGTGTTTGGGAAATAGAGACAGGCTGAAACTTAGAAATTTCTGCTGAGTAAAAGGCAAAAGTAATTTTGCTAGCCATGTGTTGGGGAGTTAGTTCAATAGAAACCAGCAGGGTCAGCAGCAGCCTTTCAGTAAGGAGTGCTGAAAGACTGCTGATTTCTCAACGCAGAAAATTAAGGCTGATCAAGATAAACAAAAATAGTCTTGTAAAATCATTTCACAAATTGATTTTTTGATGGTATCAAACTATCTGCTATTATCAATATCTTCCTATGTATAAAAATGAACCGTTCTATATTTGAGGTGTTAAATGCCCAAGTGAGCCCAAGCCTAGATCATCTTTTTTCAAATAGTAATTTTATTTAGGTTTATAAGCACTTTTACATTCCCATGTGAAAGAAGCAACATGCTTTAGCAAAGAATTAAGATCCAGTATGCTAATCATAATGTGGGGCTAGGTTGTCTGTGTCAGGTTGGCTTATTCCAGGCTACATATTTTTCCTATTTACACTGACCTCCTGACACAGAGCACCGACAGGAGCTATAATGCAATCCTGAGGCTAAGAAGCCATTCCCTGATACAGAGATGTCTCCGAAATAAATGTCAAGTCTGATGCAGTAGAGATATCAAATTTCCAGTTGTAAATAACCTAGCTATGTTCAATTAATCACAAAAGATAACTCTAATTAGTTAAAAACCAAGTGCAAGGGGAAAAAAAAAAAAAAGAAAGAATAACATTCCAAATGGGGCCTTATCACAAATTGCAGTTGGTTTTTGCTTCTTGTTTGGCCTTGAAATTTGGCTGATGCCAACTAATGGGCTCTTTCCAACACAACCTGCCACCACTTGGGCACTATGTTCAAGATGCAGTCCCACAGATATACTTCCAAAAGTATCTAAACAAATTTGGCTGCCCAGCTCCCACAATATTCTAGTGTTTATTTTCCACCTGTGAAAAGACAAGACACAAAAAAAAAATATCTGAAATGTAGATGGTACATCTGCAACTGCTTGCCTGTCCATAAATTTGATGGCAGGGGAAAGGAGGGGTGGGGGATGCATTTCATCTTGCATACAGCAATATACAAAGGAATAAAAAGTGCACCAACATTTCATTTTTAAATGCATTCAAACCCACAGCTATCTTCATTGGCGCTTCTAATAAACATCTCTAAAAGTTTCTGTTTCACTTTTCATTTCTCCATGTTGTATCCAGCTGCAGTGTCCAATTAGTGGATATGATGGGAAAAAAATCTCAAAATTCTGATAACTACAGTAGGTAAAACTTAGGAGAAAGCATCCATGTGAAAGAGGAATGCTCACTGTTTTATATTTCCTAGTATGTGAAATGTTATTTCAGGAAAGAACCATTCTGAACCACACACCAGTGATATGAATTCACCAGTTAGGATAAACCCCAGCAATTAAAGCAGTCAGGATATTGGTGTCTTGCAGAGCCAGGAGCCTTTACTAAGTTAAAATTCATAGGCCATTAACCTAAGAGCAGTCACTAGGTTGAAGACTTCAAGCTACTTTCCGCGGGGCTGCCCATGCCATTAAAATCCACAGTGCTTTCAGCTCTCGAGAGCTCATATTCTCTCTTGTGTTGCAAAGTGGTGGTACCCTCTGCCACAGATAGATGTCAAGAGCAGCATTTTCTAAGGTTTTTAGCTCTCCTCAGCACCACTAAAACAAACTGAAACTCCAATTTAAAGATGGCAGAGACAGAACAGCTGTAACATTTCAGCTCCAGGAACTTTCCTCTGAATGTGCTGCATTCTTCATTTTATGTGGATTCTCAAGTGACAAATCAAGGGGAAGGGAAAGAGGCCAGGATAACAGAGTGAGAAAGCATACACCAAAAAGGACTTTCAGAAACAGTCTGTGGTTTATAAGTGGCCTCAGATACTGAGATTACTTGCATATGAGTTTTCTGGAAGCCAACCTCTGCTGGCAGAAACTACCTTTTCAGAGCAGGGATTCCAGAAGCACAGCCCATGGATTGTGCACAAAAGCAGTGCCATATAATCCATGCTGGAACTTTTTCACAGAGCCATAGCAACTGAAGGGTCTCTGTCCACTCTGCTGGTGCCAATCTTCACATCTAGGTACTCTAGGAGGTAACGCCTGTAGCCAACATGACCCATGGAAGAGTCATCCCACAAAACTCTGGGCTGTGCCCCAGCCATAAAACCAGATCCTGTATACTCTCTCATTTACGTCTATTACTCCACTTGGCAGGGAAAAGCTGTTGAATCAACCTTTTCCAGGAGTATTTATGTCTTTTGGAAAAAAAGAAGTTTCTGTCTCTGCAAGGGCAGAAAAGGAAAAGCAATCCTTTCCTGATATGCAGATAGGAAAATGGATTGAGGAATTTTACTTCTCCCCTAAATGAAATTTTATGATTTGCTCCTGCCTGATAAATCTCTAAGTGGTGATCATATTTCTTTTCTAGTAAAGCAGAACAATTTACTTGCAGTGGAGTTGGATTCCACTATCAAGTATTGGCACACAGGCCTTTAAATGTGCGAACTCCTTGCTCCATTTGTACTAATGTTTGTTAACAACGTGCCTGCATGCTGACAGCCTTTCACTTGCTAGGTTTCCCAAAATATTGTAATGAGCCTTGTTTGGGATACCTTCGCTGCCTTGCTAGTACTGAGTGCTTCAACTAGAAACATGATACAAAAATCATCTACAAGGAAGAATTGTGTTGAATCGCAAGAGACTTCTGAGACATGACTGAAAAATCAGAAGCTTTTTTATCCTTAACACACTATACATATTGTGTAAAAATAACCTAAAGTTTATCTATCAAGTTGAATTGCATAAAGCTGGCCCTTGAACAATGGTACATCAGCTGTCACTGCACATAATTAATGCAAAGCAAACTCTTCAAGCATCCAGTTGCTTCAGATTTTCCAAGTCTCCTAAATATCTGAATTGTAAATTCCCGTGTTCATATCTGTTAATAACAATACAAATTTTTTTTTCAGCTGTACATCATTAAGGTTGTCACAGGAGCAGAAACTTCTTGAACCTATGCTGGAATTCCTGGAACCTGCCAGAGACCACACTTCAAGCTGATCATGTACTTACTGAGAGTGTTCCAAGCCAGATCTTGAACTCAGATCACCTATACGTTCTAGATCTTTATTGTGAACTACTTGCAATCATTAAGTAAAAAGAAATCTGGATGCATTCAGTGTTCATTGCACTTGACATTGCAAAAATAAACCCAATTGAAGATAAGGTAAAGATAACCTGTACGGTTAAAAACAGCCTAATATCTGGTTAGATAAGTAGGACATGAAAGCCAGTTACTTTTAATATCTTGGGTTTTAATAGGAAAGGAATAAGATGACTGGAAAAAAATTCAAATTTTGGGCCAGCAGAACTTTGCTAACATATAAAACAAAAAGATGTGAAAATATAATTTTTATACTTTTAGTTTTATAAATGTCACAGTACTTCTACTTCCTGAACTCTGTCTCCTACTTTGTTCCAACACATATTTCAACATGTAACTGAGCATGCAGAGCCTGAACTCTCTGCTATCATACTGCATTACCCTATTAGACTTGTTCTGTGTTAGATGTGACACCTTGTCTTTGCAAGTTAAAGATACCACTACCTAGTGTTTCTCATAATTATACTGCTGTTTGATATCACTACAGAAGAAAATGAAAGCTACATCCTGTAGAATTATTTGTGAAATATTTCCTTAGTTATGCAGATATATACACTACACAGAAAATAAATTTTTGCCAATACAGCCTGGAAACAAATACTTTCTCAAGACTAAAGATCATGAATATGTTTATGAGACATCTATAGACTATCCAGGAAAATAACACCTTTTAAGAGAAGGATCTTGTGGTAAGAGGGAACCATACATAGGAGCAATTTACAAAAGCAATCATTTCTTTTACATGGTCACATAAAAGTTAAATCAGAATTACTACCATTTCACTTTGTCCTATGTCCTTTATAGTAATAAAGCCACAAAAAAGCCCCATTTTGCCACTATTATTTGCTGCAACTGAACACCACAGAAAAGCTGTAAAATCTCTACAACAATTAATGACTGTATACTGTATCTTGTTCATAAAGAATAAATTCTTCTTTTTCTTATTCTTTGTACTTAAGGGAACAGAAGCAAAATCTTGGCAAAAAATATTTTCAAATATTCTTTCCTTATGTGCAAAATGAAATTAGGTAAACAAAATATATTTTCCTTGGAAAAAATCTGCAGGTGAAAGGCAAGAAAGAAAAAAAAATCATATTAAAAATACAATATTTGAATTATATATCAACTGCTTGTGAAATAAACAATCTGGGCTTAAATAACTTCCCTTATCATTGGACCGTATCTTATTTTTCAATAACAGATGCCTCTGTAACTGTGAAAATAGGTGCTGCAATGCAACATTGAATACAAAATCATCACCATTTTGCTCTAATACAACCTGAAGTCAACATAATGTCTAGTAATGGTTGCAATAGTAGAAGAGCTACTCATAGAGACAAATATAACAACCAGGCCTGTACAAAGCAGAATTCCATGTTAAAACCATCTCCTTTGAGAGAGAGGAGCCATTTGGGAGGCACTACCCTGTCCCATGCAGGCAAGGTGGGAGAGATGTCTCACAATGAGTTTTTACATTCTCTAAAATCAGTAGCAATTCAGCTGCAGGAGTACAATCCAGTTATGTTCTATCATCTTCCCTTATTATCATCATTCTTAAGAGCATCTGAAGTTTGTTAGTCTTCTGTTTGACATCTGGCTAAAAGAATGATCAGGAGAGCTACAGCAGGCAGAAAAATTAGTCCCTCCACCATTGCTCAGCCTCTTGACACAGGACACACACTGATCAAACTTTATTTCTTGGCTTGTTGGAACAAAGATGAACAAGATAGCCTTTTTAAATTAATGAGAGGAATACTAGGAGCATCTTTTCACATTCTGGAATGAACATGGGTTTTTTACATAATTTCTCAGCAGTCAGTATATCATAATTTTTATACCATTTTTTAGTAGTTGCAACATAAATTGGAAGGGGTACCCCAAGCAGCAGCACCCATCTCTGTCACAGACTATATTTAGCATAAAAGATCAGATACAGATGAGTAGCATGCTTTTTCTTTTGGTGATCTGAATTACAAAAGTTAAAAAATGCACAAAAGGGAAAAATTTTCTGTTTGCTGCCCTCTAGTCTTACAATTGTACTGCTCTGCAGTGTATGGACAGGAATATAAATAAAAGAAATTTGACTAACTGGAAAAAGAAAAAAAAAAGAAAAGAAATAAAAGCCTGCAGTATTTACAGTATGCTTTTTTTGTCTGTTTTATGAATTAAATTGCCCAAGGAAGACTCAAAGGGGGAACTAACCACTGTAAGTGAATTCAGAAGACCAAGAATATCTCGCAGGGAGGATGTTGAATGACAGCTGTAGTTTTGAGGTGTGATTTCAAGGGTGGTTCAATACACAGACTAGAGATGTGACTCTGCCATGCATCGTGATCCTTCCTTGTATCAGCCTAGAGCCATTATCAGCCACATGCTGGGCAGTTTATGTGAGAGGAGTTAGTAATATCTACTCCATACACTAGAGACTGAGCAAGTATAATAGAAACTCATGTGATAATGATTTTTATTTGGCAGCTAACGCAGCTTTTATTTATCTAGCAAAAGTAAATTCTGCTAGAGCTGATGCCTGGAGCTGATTCTTCCACCACAGGAGATGAGCAACTTTCTCAGTCAGAGTGGTGGTTATTCTCATGTGTTAGAAATATGAGAATACAGCCCCATGAGAGTAAAGTCTATATGTGTAAATATCCCCAACAATTTGATTTTTCTGATGAAATGTTTTTCCCATCTTGCCTGTCTACTTTCTTTTTCTTCAATATCCTTTTTACGTTTGCCTTATTCTTTTTCTTTCCTCTGTTTTTTGGTTTATCTCAGCCTTTCCAGATCCCATCCCTCCTGTATCTCCACTCAGTGTGGTAGGAACCAGGGAACTCCCTCACTTCTTGCAGCCACTACTTTTCTCTCTCTTTACATGAGTTACATTTCCTCTTTAGCCCTGTGTCCATCTGAGGTCACTCAACCCTCAGATCTGCAGAAATTTGTCTCACAAACCCCATCTCTTGGTTTACCCTTGAGTACCTCGATATTAAATGTGGCCACCAATAACTCCAAGTTCTGAACCCCAACCTTGGTTAAGAATCATGGTTAAAACTTCAAAAGCTTTGTTTAATTTATTATGATGTCAAGGAATAAAATTAGGCATAAAAATTCAAGGAGATGTGAGAAGTCCATTTCTACCCTGGGCCATGTAACCTCTTTCCTCTTTATTAAGTTCTCTCAGATTTGTACTCTGACAAATCCAAAGTCTTAAGTTCTCCAAAACGAAACCAACCCAAAACCCACAAAACCCCAGATAAACTTCTCTTGTGCAATAAACACAGGGAAGGTTACTGGACTATGCTTAATTTTATAACCCTATTGATTTTGAAATAATTAAACCTTAAAATTTTATAGGCTTTATGATATTTCTAAAATATATTTGCCTGGAATGAACATTTAAAATGAGAAACATGATTACAAAATCTACAGCTTCTTCCCTAAGTAGAAGGCATTTTTTGGCACATACTCCTTCCCCTCACAAATGGCAAATATTTTCCTTCTTGAGTCCACTGACTCATTGTATAATTTTGTGATCAGTTTTTTACTGCAGATTTTGCTCTAACTGAACTGTGTCACTTCAATCAAACTAACTTATTCAGCCACAGAGAGCTAGTGATACTAACTGCTACCACTAGCAGTTACAGGAAAGGAGAATTGAACAAAGCAAATAATATATTCTGACAATTTTTGTTTTGTATTTAACTTTTCATATATTCTTAATTACTAAAACAATTTCGGCAAATGGTTATTAACATAAAACTGATTTATGCCCTAGGAAAACTTCCTATAAGTCAGATAGACCTTTCATGAAGTCTAGTCCACTGCCTAATCAATGAAAAAATTCTCATTAACTTTGTGGCATTAGGATCCATTATCATATTCTTTGTCTATTCCTTAATTAACTCTAATTAACTTCCACTGAAACTTCCCTCACACAAGTTCTGACCATGCTCTCCAACTAATGTAAATAACCAAACATGGTTCAGCTTGTAAACTTTAAAATCAGATAGATACACAATTTAAAATGTTTTCAGCAAATACCTCAAAACCAAAGACTAATGTTTGCTTTCTTGAAGCACATTATCTTCTCTCCAGGGCAGTCCTGTTAGTACAGTCTAAGCACTTGAAAAGTCATGTGATGAAAGTGAAGGATCACTGAATGGTGAGTAGTGGGATTCCGCTGGCCAGTCCATGAAGAGATTACACAGATATCCATCTAAAGCTTCTAAAGCTGTGCCAATTTGCTGCAGGAGGCAGTAATAACCACACAAGATAGATTAAAGGATTATATCTGGTCTTTAAAGAATGGGTAATGGAGATCTATAATAGAAGAGTTCTGCAAGAAAATCTTTGAAAAAACCAAAGCTCAGGAAAGAGAATTAGGTAAAAAACCCTCAATGTCAAATCCTAGAGATGAAGGGGAAATTCTGGTTTCACTATGGATGTGCTTCTACTCACCTAGCACTAATTGTTTACTGGTTAGGTATCAGATCAAATTCAAACATCTCTGCGAAGCCAACAGCCTAAAAGACAAGTCTGCAGAATATGATTAATTTTATTATAAGACCAGCTGGGCAGAGTGTCACCAGCCAGGGTCCACCCACCACTCTGAGCTGTGGAGCGGGACAGATCCCAAGATAGTGACAAGGTCCAAACAAGAGTAAAAAACGTAAAGCAATGCCATGATGATGAGACAGATCCGAGTTCAAGCCAAGAATCCAGCGTACAAGCTGAGCTTGGCATCAAGGCGGTCTGTGGCCAGGCAGGGCATCACTGAAACTGCACTAGAGACCAGGGCTCCTCCAGCGCATCTCAGGGCAGGTGCTGAAGACCCCACTGGGTGGAAGTTCCAGGTAAGACTGGTCATTAAGGCTTAGTAGTGGCCTCAGGGCACTGACAGAAATACAGCTTTCCACAGATATAAAGAGGCCTGAATTTTAGCCAGTAATCCAGTGCAACACACAAAAATTATCAAGGAGATAAGGCACTTACCTCTTACTGATTTAAGGAAATCTAGTCCCACTGTTAAAAATAGTCTCAGCACTTCCAAGAAGTCTAATACTTATTTTATTTGGGTTTTGACAGAATCGCTCCACATTTCTCCTTTCATTTCTGACTACTCATCTTTAGCTACACATTCAATCAACCTGACTCTTTCTACCTATTCCAAGTTTGAGGCAGTGTGGGGAAATTGGCTATTAGAGTTTCAACAATCTGTTGGAATTCCTTCCAAAAACCTTGGAGGCAACGCCCGAGTTCTGTAAAGATGGTTAACAAAGCACATGATGAATATGCATAGCCTGATATTAGCGTCCCAGCCAGAGCCTTTTGTTCTGGTCTCACTCTCCAGACTGGGAGGGGGAGGGAAGACAGCTCAGGGTGGGGGATGTGGCCAGGTTTTCTCTTACTGCACAGGGTCGAGAGGGGCACTTTCAGCAGAGTGAGCGAGGACGGGGACACCAGTTCCGGCATCATTGGAGAGCCAGAATTGTGTTTTTCCCCTCCCTAACTCAACCATTCTTGGGAGCCGTGGGCACCGTGAAAGATACCGTGAGGAAGAGAACATGCCTGTTCCTACACTACTGCAACAGGTTTTCTGCTGCTTCTTCTTTTTCTTTTTATCATCGATCCAATGGGACTGAGCCAATGAGGGCGCCCTCCGTTTCTGTGGGAGAGAAGCCACCTTGCCGAGGTGCAACATCGCCACCTGCTGTCCTTAGATATGATTGCAGTCCCCCTTTTTTTGGGGTGTAGCCAGAAGACCTTTTAACTTTTTGCCNTTATATATATATATATATTCTTTTTTTTTCCTAATTAAAGTTCTCTAAATTAAAGTTTTCTAAATTTAAAAGAAGAG
>VWZF01000782.1:0-28217 GCA_013396755.1 Sclerurus mexicanus
CATTGTGAATTTTAAAAAGCTAATAATTTCGTCTAACTAAAGAAGTAATTTCACTCTCCTTACTAGTTCCAAAAAAGACTGATAAAACCTGACTTAGAATTTTACTTTCATTCATATTCAGATTTAAAGATAAATGCTAACATATCTCAGATTAAATACTTCTGAGATTCTAGAACTGCTGAGAAATTATAAAACAATCAAACTATAACCAGAAAGACCAAAACTACAAAGAGTTATATATGTGGCTATCCACTGAAAGTAAGGTTTCAATAAGCACAAAATACCTGCAGTTACAGAAAATTAAGACCTCCATATCTTACCTTACAAATTAAGGAAAGTTGTTTTTCAGAAAACTTTTACTGCAAGTTTTATTTTATTGCTTAAAATGTAGGTTCTCAGAGATTATGTGATACAAATGCTTCTCTTTTTTTTAATAAAATGCAGTTGCTGAAGTATGAGTTTGATGGATTTGGAACATGAAAATCACCAACAGATTTGCTGAAAAGCCTTATCAGTAATGTCGTCATCACATAAATAGATCAGACAATTTGGATCTTTATTACTCTCACCATTTTATAAGCTAACTGTGATAATATTTCTTTCTGCCTTTGAAAGCAATAGTAAGAAATACTATTTTTACAGTTTAAATGACAGAAACCTGCATTGTAACAGATTCCTCTGGTAAGTGACAAATATCAGATTTAGGTTTTCTTCAAATCTTTAAATGTTAACAGAAAACTGCCAAAGCACATCCTTTGTTACTTTCAGATTTTATAGTTTTAGAGGTAGTTTGGTAGTTTAAAAGAGAAACAGCAGATTTCAGAATGTCAAAATTGTTTGTAATGGTATCACTGATGCTCAGGTACTTCAGACTATGGTCCAATTTAAAACTTCTGTGTAAACTCAAACATTGCAGAATGAAAACTTCAGAGAATCAAAATATCTTAACTGTTAGACTGTATTAAATACAGTTTAACCCGGTTAAATACATCTGCCCTTAGAATGCACAAAAATACCAAATTCTGGGCTGAGGTTGAACTCAAAACCTTCAATATTCTGAAGCCTAAGTAATGTAGAAACAATGTGTTATGATAAAAGCTTGTAATCCACTGCAGATTCCTTTCAAAAAGATGAAATACAATTTAGAATACACTGAAGAGCAGATATATTCACTAGTGACTTTTTTTTCTAAGGAAAATTACCAGAAAGAAGGCTTACCTATGGAGACAGGAATTGACTTCAAATGTAAATGCCACATACGTAGTAATGATTGATTTTGAGTATACTCTATTACTATTAAGTAGAATTTTTCAGAGAATCCATTCTGCTGGTTTCCTGATGAAATTGAAAAGAGAAAGATCTTAGAGGTTATTCACCTAAAAGCAGGACCAAATTTTGCTGGCTAGCAAATAACCACATTAAGCTACCATGAACTAATACTGAAATGCAATGGTCTGACTATATCCAACTATTACATTAGATTTCTCATTTATCACAAACAAGAACCACAACTATTATAGGCATACTCATGTAAGAATTGCCAATGTTTTCTTTTAGAGATGACAACATATTTGCCTGACTTTTCTGCATTTAAAGTTAAATCCCAGAATGTACTATCAGCTCCAGGCCTTTACCTTTGATAGGTTTGTGTCTTACAGAACTTTAACTATCTGTTAGTGGTAACTGTAACAGTTACAGAGGTTTGCCCTTCATGTATAAAAAATATACAAGTCTTATCTAGAGAAGAAACACCATGTCAACATTTGTGAAAGTCATAGCTTGCACTAATGGCTAGGCTCATTGGTCACAACCCAGCTAGGCCAGCTATTTAGACTGGACCTACAAATAGCCTGGAACACACAAGAGATACAATGCTTCTTCCGAAGAATTTATTTGCTGTAGTTTCACATCAAGAAAACAGGACACAAGTTGCACTGTCAATAGGAGCATTTCTGGACAATGCATGCAGCCATTCTTCCTCCTTAGTACCAAAGTAAATTCATAAGAAACAAGAAGGAATAGCTTAATGACAACCTTTCCTCCATGATTCCTCTGACCCTTCTTTAGGTGTCTATGTACATCAAACATTTTCAAGAATAACCTGTATTTGCCCTGTGTGTTTGTTATTGCAGTGCATACAGCAGTACAGAAAAACATACATTAATTTTTTCTTTTTAAAAACAACATGACATAAATACCCTTATGAGATATTAAAGAGCTTAAGAAAACTTGAAGGCTTTAAAGTACAGAAAATACTTTCAAATCAGAACGTGTGCAAATGATCAAGTCCTAATTTACAATTTTTCAAAGGGTCCATTTAGCCCAATTCCTTACATGGTAGCAATCCATACAGACCTTCATAACACACACAGATGTCTACAGGTGTCTTTTTCCACAATCAAATAGCTTCCATATCTCTTTTTAAATCCTTTCTGTGTATCATACTCAGGATGTAAACATACAAATATGTGTACAGTAACACATACTTGTTCCCTATTTTGTTTCTAATTCTCAACATCATTTTTGCATTTTTTGAACTCTACTAAGGGCTGGGATTATCTCCACTCCTCCAAACCTCTTTCTCAAGTAGAAACAGAGAATTCACAAATGATCACTATATATACACTTCAGGTAGTATTTCTCTTGGTCCCTCTGACAGTTTTCCATGACTTTGCTCCCTTTCATTCAGGACTCCCTTTACTACTGCAGATGACCTGGTATAGCAAACTTTACTCAGATCCTTTTGTTCCCACACTGTTTCACTAGAACCGAACAAAACAAAACTGTGATGCCTATATAACAGAATCCCTGATCCACTCCACCAAGGAAAACAAGCAATTTATTCCACAGCAACTCAGATCTGCCAAAGACCTACAAATCCACACACTGCTAGTATACTAGTGAGCAGGAAGTTATTTGGTCTGCCATTTATCATACCATGCAAGACCTGATGAGTAGTATTTAGCTGATGGGGGATGAACATCCACCATGACAGGGTGCAAGATTGGTTTATATCATACCCTACAACTACAGGCTCTACATTTAAAACCCTTTCCCTTTCATGTAAGGAAGGTATGAGCAAGAGACTACTTAATACAGTACATGTTGGCTATCTCATGATTTAAACTATTTTGTCTGAAATTTGGTTGCACATAACTCAAAGGAAGTGAAACACCCATGAATTTCATTAGACTAGATAGTCTTCTGAACATCTCAAAGTAAGGCATTTGACCTTAAAATGACAAAGCTATATTACAAGAAATACAACACTGTCTTCAATGTTCTATGAAGAAGTATTCTTTACCAGAGTCTGAAAAATTGTTCTTTGCAGGCATTTCTTTCTCCTGGTTATTTAAAATGAAGTCTTCTTGAAAAACATGGAATAACTGCGTTTTCCGGCCATGCTAAAAAATAAAAACACAAACATGAAGTGAACATCATGGAGTGTACCGCTTAAAATCACTTTCTAACATGGGAGCTTTTAACTCATTGACTTGTACACATCAACAAAAGATTTCTCATTAACATTCACCTTCATTACCCACATTCTTTTCATTTACATGGACTACTGAAAACAAGAGCAAATATATGCCACAAACAGTCTTTAAATACCTCATCTTTACCTGACAGAGAGCTGCAGGTATTGCCTTTATTATTAACACCTTTTAAAAAAGCTAAATATGGTGAAAAATGAGTATAGAGGAAGGTCTTACAAGCTCTGTGATAGCATCCAGTTCAATGATACATCCTGGGCGAGCCGTAGATTGCTGACTTATGATGTTAAAAACTTCGCCAACGTATTTCTGTTTAAAAAGAGTCAGAGGGGTGATCTTGTTAACTCAGCTTTGTGCATTTCTGTGGCACAGCCTGCTAGCTATGTGCTAACTACATCACTACACAAATGTTAATTAAAGTATTAAATATAGCCTGGTTGTGATTCAGTAAGATTAGAGGCAATATTTCCCGTTTTACCAAAAGCACATGATCATTTTGATGGCTGAAAGGTGACAAAAATATCTGGAAAGCTCCACATTCAGCAATCTATTGTCCTTTCCCCAGACTGCATTGTCATCTAAGCTTTTCCTCAGGACGGCAATGCACACACACAGAGTTATTATTCCTTGCAGTGCAAGTGTTTCAGAGGTATTTCCCAATCAAACATTGGCCTGCCTGAACAGGCAGGGTTTGAGATTAAATGAAATACAGCTCAAAAAGCTTCACCTTATCTGTTTTTACAAGCAGAATCATCTTTGAAATCCTCAACAACCAGCTTAGTCAGTTACCCACGGGTCTAAGCCTAGTGTGACTGAATGAAGTTGCAACATGCAAAAACGTGAGATGGCTTTTCACTTACAGAAATTTCTGGATTGGATAGCTCACACAGAAGTTTCTTAGCATCTATTACAGCTTGATATAATCTCAAATGCTGTCCATCACTAGCCACAAAGCAGGCACTTGGAGAATTACAGTATGCACCTGAAAAGTAGCAAGGCAAAAACTGTTCAAATATTCCAACTAAATTGCCTTTTTTTTTAACAGGTGATTTTTATGACAGAAAACAATTTCTCATAAAAAATACCTCATTAACTTCTATTCACAAGCAAGAACTACAAAGTAAAATGCTGCACTCAGCAACCAAATCAAAGTGTATGAAAGGAAATGAGAATCCCATTTGCAAACTAGAGCTAAATCTAAAGCTTGAAAATTTGTGAAACAAAGGACACATGCTTAACATTTTTTTCAGTACATTTAAGTATATCTATATTATTTATTTAAGAGCATTATTGATTTATTTACTTTTATTCTAGAACACTTCACAAATCAGGAAACAAAACTCACCAAGGCAATAGCTGGGTATAAGTGTGGGCAGCCATGCAACATTAGAAAAAGCTGAAACATGAAGAGAATTGATCCGAGCAAGTTCAGAAACTCCACCAGAAAAGGACAAAGGCCCAACAGGATCTACTCTCCAAAGAATAAGTTCACTGTAAACCGCATTGGGATCCTGGGATGTCACATTTGCATTGCCTCTATTCTGAAGTCTTACTGGTGACTCCTGAGACTTTAAGGAATCATTTGCCTGTACTGCATTCTCAACATCTGGTGAAATTAGAGCATTGTGATGTGAAGTTGTAAGCAGCAGTGGTAATACTGAGTGGCAAGCCAAGTCATTAAGATGAAAACGGTGACCACAATATCGGGATTTATGTGAAATGCTGAGTACAGTTGAAAAAGCAGATTCCTCAGCAAAACTCACAAGCCACTGATTCAATGACCCATCTGCATGTTTGGAAATCATCATAACATTAGGTGTGAAGATGCTTAGTTTTAAACTGTTGGTTGATTTACTGTGTCCAGAAGAGATAAGCATAGACGAAGATCGTGTAAGGCCAGAGGGCTTTTGTTTGCCTTGCTGAATAGCTAAGTCAACATTTTTGGTACAAGCATACATCACTATACTTCTGCAAAGAGAGTTTGCATCACCCGTTGGAAATGCAACAGGAATTCTTGAGACAAATGACACCTGGAATTTTAGGAAAGGAAGAGTAAATATTACTTATTTCCTCATCATACTTCTCACTGAGTAACAATATATAATGCAGAAGAAATACAGTACCTGCACCTGGCGAAACATGCCTGGCTGGTATTCATCCAGCCAGTCCACATGCCACACCAGCAGTGAACCATCCATAGGATGTATACTGAATAGCATGTCAGCATTTTTACTCCATTCAGCAAGCAGAACTTCAATTTCATGATCAATAATAGCAGAAGATAAAGGAACAAGGCTTGAATTTGGAGTAGCTTTCTCATCACTCAGTTCCTTCTTTTCTTGGTTTCCTTTTTGCTCATCTCCATTTTCATCAGCTTCTAGAACACAGAGACATGTATAATAACCAAAACCAGCAGTTTAACAAGTGGTTTTATTCAGGCATTGGAGCAACTTTCAGGCCTTTTATAAGCCATTCATATGAGAAGTAATTTAAAAGAATGAAAATTATAACCAGAAATCCTCTAGTGAACATCAATGTCTAATGAAAAAAAAGTTTATATTGTACCCTAATTCAAAATCTTTCCAATTTTATACAACCTTTTCCTTGCATAGACAGAGCAAGAGCACTAAGCTCCAAAATAGTTAAATTAATTGAATATATTATGTTAAAGAACAAAGCTATTTAAATTAAGTGTATGTTAATATCTAAAAAAATTAAAATTAACTCTAAGGTTGTACATGCTTCCTTAATGTTAAGGTAACACTTTTTATGCAAGGGCCTCCAGGGTAGCCTAAGTAAACAGTGAAGGTTTCAGCATATATAACTCAAAATTTCTGGAACAACCATTAAAAAAAAAGGAATCAGAATTTCTAGGTACAAATTTTTTAATGCCACTTTCAGCATATGGGAAGAAAATGCACAGAAATGCTACTGTAATCCTGTAACCTGTCTGTATCTTTCATGTCAAGTTGTCTTACTTCACCTGAAGGAACATCACAAATTACTTTCTAAAATGAAAGCCATTTTTCTATATAGTATATATCTATGTAACTTTTACCTTCTTCTGATCTGCTATCTGTTTGATTAGATTCCTCAGTATTAGTTTCAGGAGAATGATGTTCAAAACTCCTTTTAAGTTGTTGCAAAAACACTTCCATAGATAAGGTGAAATGAAGCTCTTTATTGTTTAGCCAGTGCACAACAAAAGGTCCACTTTTTTCTTCATTTTCTCCAAGACTCAGAGATGTGATAGAAGGGAGAAGAGGGATATCTACCAGAAAAAGATGACATTTTTTAAAACTAAGTAGTTTGGTCAAAAAATAATTTTAGATAAATTGTTTTTAAGCAGAAACCCTGTCATGAAAAAAAATATATAAAGTGTATTGCCACTTGCCATTCCTCTCACCAGCATGATCTGTTTTCAGCATTAAATTGCTTGACTGCCACCACAAGAGATGCTCCACAGGGAGGTTCTTTGTTATGCTTACCTTAGGATTACAGTACGGCCCTGCAATGTTATACCTTGTTGATGTAACACGGTACATGCAAGTCAACTTACCTTGTCTTTTCCTACTACAGCTCAGTATGAACCAAGTAATTTAAGCACAATTTCCAACATTTAGTCCTCAATGAATGCTGAGCAGATATAAATTGCAATCAAAGACTACAGCCTTATATGAGCAAAAACGACTGACCAGATGATACCCGCTGTAACACCATCACAAAAAACACCCAGAATTTCTGATTTTTGATAAATTCTGTTATTTCCCATTGTCCTTTGATGGTAACTGGTGCCCTATGTTGCTGTGGAAAATAGAGTGGTAATAACAAAGTGTGTGAGAGAAACAAGGATCAGATTTGCTGCAGAATAACACAATTTAAACTAAGCATGGCTAAAAGGCAGCTAGGCGATTTACTGAAATTTCCTCAAATGAGTGATTCAGCAACATGTTAAAAGCTCAGCCTGCATATAATTCCCATCTAGAAGTCTCCATGTATATATATTCTGCTTTCCTTCTTCTCCCTACTTATGCAGCATTACTTCAATTCCATGTCCAAAAGACAAAGTATTTTTCACTCAAAATCTGTTGTTTTTAACTAAAGTCAATGATAACTTTGAATTACTAATCCTTCTATCTAGCCAAAGAAAATTATAACTGAGAGCACACAGATAAAACTAATGAATATCATGACAACCAGCAATTTTATTGTGGGAAGGGGATGCAGCAGGGGAAGGGGACAAGAGGAGAACAGACAATTTTAGAAATACAGTCTGTCATCCTAACAAGCCAATGCCAGTCTCAAAAATATCATTTTACATAAGGAAAGTAACAGAACTTGAAGGGCAAAATTCTGTTGACTCCTCTTTGGAAGACAAAGCTGAGTAAGGCAAACTAAAAGGACTACTTTTCAGGTTAGGTTATAAATCTATGCTCCTTGAGTATTTATCAAAAATCGTGAAAGAAATATTTTTTTTTCCATTCTCCTACCTCAAAACTACCAACTTCTGACTGATGCTCAGCTCTGGACATTATCCTTAGTGAATTTCTATTTGCTTCATAAATCACAAGCACTCTTTCCAGAAAACTGTGTTCTTTGGATGCAAGAGCTTTTTCTACATTGCCCAGAGACAATTTTGTCCTGTTTATTTCTTTCCACCCAGGTGGAATCAGTTGAAGCAACACCCTCATATAAAATCAAGTCTTGAGGATTTTGCCACTGTAAGAAAATCACTTTCATGTAATATATGAAGTTTTGTATTTATTCCTATATAGGACAGCATTGTTTTTCAAAATGTGAAATGAATGAAAGATAAAGCTGTGTTCATCCTTAAGTTTTTATCAACTACTTTAAAATGCTGTAGTAAGGGCAAATTTTCAAGAGAGAGATAACAAATTGATTTTTTTAAATTGAGAGGAAATACAATTAGGTTTTCAGATTAAATCCAATTTCAAAAGGGCAAACGAAAAGGCCTACTTAGAAAATCTGGTTAGACCGAGGGACTTCAGGACTTGACTGTGAGGGAGAACATATACTTCTTCAAATTAAGATTTAAAATGTTACTTCAGGGGTTCTACATTAAATTCCAACCTGTTATCCTCCAATCAACTGAGTTAAAGACCAGGTGATTCAAAAGACAAGATAGATACAGATTAATACAGATAATATATTCCTTTCATAAGATCAAAAAGGCCAAAGGCAAGTTTTGAATAATTAGGAAAATATTTTTGTAATCTTCTTCAAAATTACTTTTATTCCCATTCTGTGAACTTGCTGCTAGGGGTATTTATATTGTAAACACTATTAAAAGCAAAATCAAAGTTTACTGAGTTGTGCTGGTTTTGGTTGGGGTAGAATTCATTTTCTTCACAGTGGCTGGTATGGGGCTGTGTTTTGGATTTGTGCCGAACACAGGGTTGATACTATAGAGATGGTTTTGCTGTTATTGCTGAGCAACGTTAGTGCTTACACAAAGCAAAGGCATTTTCTGATTTTCATACTCCCATGCTGATTGAGGAAGTTGGGGGTCCATGAGGAGCTGGGAGGAGACACAGCTGAGTTGTAGCCCAAATTGATCAAAGGGATATTCCAGACCATACGACATCATGCTCAGCATATAAAGCTGGGGGAAGGAAGAAGGGAGGATGTTTGGAGTGGTGACACTGGTCTTCCCAAGTCTCCATTAAGCATGATGGAGCCCTGCTCTCCTGAAGAGGCTGAACATCTGCCTGCCCATGGAAAACAATTAATTAATTTCTTGTTTTGATTTGTTTGTGTGTATGGCTTCTGCTTTCCCTATTAAACTGTCTTTATCTCAACCTGGGAGTTTCCTGGCTTTTACCTTTCTGGTTCTCTCCCCAGTTCAGCTGGCAAAGGACTGAGCGAGAGGCTGTATGGAGCTTGGTGGCTAGCTGGTGTTAAACCACAACACTGGCTATTATGTATAAAAAGGTAAGAACTGCATTAAGGGTTGATTTAAAAAAAAAATGGTAAAAGATTATGTGATAGCCACATGAAAAGGTTAGCTAGCTCCTTGTGCTATGTGAAGATGAAAAAGTACAGAAGAAAACTACAAATCCCCATGAAATTTTGAAGAAATTTTCCCCTATAACACTGGGTAGTAACACAAGTAATGACTGGAGATTTTTCCTTTAGAAATAGGATACCATTGATTGAACAGCACAAAACTGCAAAAAGTTCCCTTCTGGTAGGCTGGATGTGATTCTAGTCCTATCTGTTCAAATATGAATGAATGAACCAACACGAAAAATGCTGAAGGAGAAAGTGTTTACAGCTTTGCCTAGCACAGCAATGTTAATGGAAACCACTTGCTCTTTATAATCATACCTAAGACTGTACAGCTACAAACATGAACTCATCAACGTGAATACCTTTAGGTAAAAGCTGGCCCCTCAAACAAGCATCAGTAGGAACAGACAAACATTTAAAAGTACTGTAAGACAGATCTTAACTAGTTTAAGAGAAGAATTACATTATACATTTGTTCATTAAGTCTAGACACAGAAAACCACATTAGAGAAGCAAAACCTTAATGAAAGGCCATTCAATACTGCATTTCTCTTCAATTTTTCAATAAGCAGACATGCACTTCATTTTGAGCATACACAAATATTATGAAGACAGAAATATTAGCAACTATATTCCTCAATACTTATCAACACATTGCTTGAGTGCAAGACAGTATTAAAGTTCACGGACTGCAAGATGAAGGTGTATTTTATTTGGTTCAGAGACAGAAGTACAGGAATGTGTGTTTATTTCACACACTTCGTGTAACACACTCATTTTAATCGATTTAGAGTTTTTTATCAGTGCGTTCCCAGTATCATACACAATTCACAGTAAATTGAAAATTCACTTAGAAATACTTAGCTTACTTCATCTTAGACCACTACAAATCTCAGCTAAAATATAACAAAATGAAAGACAGGATTATTGCAGAGAAAATATATTCCAATCATTTCATTACTGTAGAAGATTCTTTCACACATAAACGAAACCAACATACTAGTAATTTAGCCTGATCATGTCAATACTGTACAAATACATTTGTTAAGCTTCCGCAGAGAACAAACACCTAACAGAAACTTCACTTTGTAGCAAGGATTTACCACATTTCTTACCTGTAGCTGGGTTGATACTGGCAGCAATATGGAAGTGACAAAGGGCATTTGCATGAGGAGGAATGCTCCTGTGAACCTCATGGGGATCTTGCTGATGCGGAGCATATCCAGTATGTGCTACGACAGCACCTGACCTCCTCCTTCCTCGTCGGAAGTGCCTCAGGTTTAACTGCATGAAGAATAAGGTATCATTTTAACTCCTTTCAAAAAGAAAAAGCAAATTTCATTTTTAAGTCGTTTTCGAGAAAACTAGTGGCTAGTATTTTTCAATTTAAAAGCTACTTTAAAAAAATCAGTGGAATTTCTTGCAAAATTGCACTGATTGGATGGTGTCTGCACTGAAGAGATACCAATGCCTTCAGATGTATTTATGGAGGACCACAAAATTCCTTCATAGAAGTAACTATTTAATATTTCAGTGTACACACAATGTTCATATAGTTTCTATACTTTAATAGAAAATGCTGTTGTGCTTCATAAATGTTTACTATGGTTATTCAGGATTCTGAAGAGAGCAGCAAATCTGAGTAATCTCATTTTAGAGACTGAAAAATTGAATTCCTAGTTTGGATCTAATCAGATCAGCACTTCAACTCCCCTCAAAAGGGCCCAATGGGTTTTAAGGTTTTCCTTCTTTATGCAAATACATGTTTCTGAGGGAAAAAGTAACACTCAGTTTTTAATAGTGACTTACACAGTTCAAGCCCATTGTGCTGCAGACATCTGTGTAGCAACCAAAGGTACACAAAGATACACAACTGGTATGAAGGGAGGTACTACACCCTTGGCATTCCTTTTCACTTGCTGTGCTTTGCATCTTAACAGAGTATGCTCGTGTAAAACAGCATTTTCTCAATTCTTACATTTTTATTGTTTCTGATCTCTAATGTTACATATTATTTTCAACAGGAACACAGAACTGACTCCAACTTTCCTTTTCTCTCCCATCTTTTGACTATTTTCTTTGCTACTTTGTGCCTTTCAGCCTGCCATATTTGTCATGTATGCTAAGAAAGCACCATGAGCACACTAAATACATCACTCCATTAAGGTAACAGCACGATGCCCACATATGGTCCATACAAATTTGCAGGAGATCACTAATGCTTTACCTTCTTCCTGATTCCATCCGGCAAAGATAATTTGCCAAAAAGTGTACAGGTAGCCTGCTCTACTTGAGGACTACAGCAGAAAGGTTGTTCTTCTTCCCTCCATACTATCACTGTTTCTCCAGTTGCAGAAGTCAGAGAACATCCCACAACTTCAGAGGTAACAAGTGAGCCCCTACCACACATTTTAAGGCAGCATCACTCCTTGGTTTCACATAACCTATATATAGTATGTGCTCCATACTGTTTCTAGCTCTTTGAACTAGATCCTGAAAAGCATTTTTCTTCAGTCACCAGAACAAAATAGGCAGTTGGGACTTTAGAACAGTGTGTCTTCTAATGTGAGAAGTTCAGTAGGAGAGCTGTCAGCTTGAGACTTCCCAAGGAAGATTTCAAGGAAACTCACACTTTTATAACACTTTAAGCAGATCTCTGGTATAAAGGATTTTAGCTTATGATACATGTCTGAGTTACTAATTACAAACCTGTCTAAAATTACATGTACAAGTGTTGTACAAAATTGTACAAATGTTTACTCTCACTGCTGAATTTCAATTCTTACCTCTAAAGCACTTTGCACTTTTTCTTTGCTTGAAGTATTTCTCTTGAAGTTATTTGTGAAGTTCCCAGCTTCACTCCAGTTGCTGTATCCTCCACCATACAACAGACTGTCATTGGGTAACAAAGTCTCTGCCCAGAGACGACAAACATTATCCTTACAGCAAGTCAGGAGTACATTGCAGACAGCACCACTAATGAAAGAAAAGTTATGGTGTGAAGAAGTTGTTTACTCTCACATAGCATCAAAATAAACCAACAGTTCCAAACAGTTTTCCATTATCAGTTTTTGGAATTGCACCAAATAACTTAAACATACTGATGAAAGAAAAACTCCTCAATACACTCTTAGGAAAACAAATGATGTATGGATCACCTGACCAGACTGTCGGGCAGGAAACTCCCTGAAGAATCATGGAGCAGGTGGATTTTCAGAAGTGATTTCAGAACTACAGTAATGGCTTTATGAAGACTCTTCTGCTTAAAAGTTGATATAAAAGACAGCATAAACTTGCTCCACGCAATGGTATGCAAATTTGGTCACTTTTTGGAATAATATGGAAAAAGGGCACAGAATTGCTAACACTATTTCAGTTTGAGACTGTAACTGCTGGTGAAAACTAGGGTCAGGTCATTTTGAATCATCAGAATATATCCCTAAAAAAACCTCACACCCAAGATATCAGTTCCAAAGTATTCATTTAATTGGACTTCCAGACACTGTTTCTGACAGAGGTCTAGTTTTGTACTAGATAAGTAAAGAAATTAAAAGACATGAAAACATTTGAATGTTTGTGAAAGAGGACTTATTTTGAATTGCTATGATTTCATCCAGACGGAAAAGAACGAGCTGGGGTTAAATGCATAAATGGTCATTTTAGACAGTGCAATCAAAAAGATGCAAAGAGACATAATTTCCCAAGAGCCAATTTCATATTTAGTTCAAGCCTAAGTCAGTCTGTGAGCCTTCCTTCCTATCTTACCAGTTTTTTCCCAGAAAGAGGATGCTTACCATCCTCTCAAGAACACAAACAGCGTAAAAGGTGTGCAAACTCAATTAATAACTGAAGTATACCACACAATTTGTGTGACTCTTGACTGCACAGCTCGGAAGGCTGTATAGTTTGCGGGGTTTTTTTGGCAATTTATGAACCTCATGTTACCAGAACTACTGACCGTGGCATGAATTTACTGGTCTTCCTCCACGAAAATGCATTTACTGATCGAGGATGAGCCAAATAAACAAATGAAAAATCAATTTCTTTTGCTTGGTTTTCTGCACTGCCACCAGGTGGTGTTACGGCTGACCGCCAACTCTCTGTGTTGTACCACACTTTCACAAGACAGTCATCCTGTAGAAAGAAAAAAAAAAAAGTAAGTAAAACTAGCTTGCATAAGAGTATGATGCACTTCAAGTACTTGTGGGTATGTCTCTTGAGGTTTTATTTTTCTCTTAGGTAAAATATGTTTCTGATCACAGAGACACAGTTAAGTAAATTTAACTTCAAAACCTTATCTTAAAGAAAACACGGTAGCAGAGTTTCCTTAATTCACTTGCCATTACTAACAGGATTTTATTTTTGTCCTCCTGATTAGCTGCCAATTTTTAACCACAAAAATGCAAGCTGCACTAGCCTGAGATGGTATTCAAATGTTAATACAACTAATCGTACTTTGGTAGAAAATGGCTAAAACACCCCAGCATTAATTTAAGTCTTAGGAAAACAAACAGAGGTCAGAGATGACATCTCAAAAAAGAAGTTCAGTGCTACTCAACTTGCTTTTGTCAGATACACATATAAATTGACTATGTCTTCAGGCAGTAGACAAATAAATCTGAATCTAGATTTACAAGTTGTTGATCAGCTATTAAATAGGAATGACACTGAAATATTGTATCAACCTGGGTATGCATAAGATGACCCTGCTGGAAGGAAGGGGAGTCCAGCATTGTCCTTCATAAAAAAGTTAAATAAGGAAAAAATACATAAAAAAAGATTTTAAAGATGCTTCAGGTAGGTAACTAACTTCTGTATTAACGGTAAAAAATATGTTTTTTGCTACTTATTAACTTTTCTTATTCAGTAATTTTGATTTGCATGAGTTTATAATGTAAGATAACACAACAGAAGATAAGACATTCTAGTCAAAAACTCTGCAAGAATATTACCCTTAGAGAAGCTATTTTCAGATTACTTCATTTTTGAACAGTTCTATCAAATTATAACAGAATACATTAACACGTGACTTATAAGTATTAACTCCTACCTCTCAAGAAAGTGTAGTAAATATAGCGTATATTGCCAACAATGAAAAAACACTTTTTTCAGAAGTAAAACATGCACTCAAGCATTTTTTTAAGTAATAGTTATCTGAAACATGTCTGGAATTGCTCTCCTTTCAGTCAGTAAATGGCCAAAGACATCACAGAACAAATAGCAATCAATTTGACATTCAAATAAGCAAAAATAAGAACGAAGCATGAAAAATTACTTCATTATTATACAGAATATAATTTATCAGCAAGAAAGTCTAGTATTTCACTTCATACATTGGAAGCTAGTCAACTGCAATATAGTTTCTTTAGAAAAAGAAATCTAGGTTATTTTATGGATTTGTTACATCTTTATCTCTACTTTAAAATAGCAAATGCCTTAAAAGTTACTCTTTCAAGAAAGCACGATGACCTGAAATGGCAAGCCTTAAGGAGAAAACAAACACCTCAAACTAACCAAGATGTGCATTACTCATCCGTTCTTGGTGCACACAACTGAATCATGAAAACATGCACTACCTTTCTAGAGCAAGGTTCATTTCCAGATTGAACCACACTTGAATCTGTTTTTCAAGCATGTATTAAGGGACATTACAATTCAAACAGAGAAGTTCCACACTATATTACTAAATCAAACACTGTTCTATCCATTCTTTACATTTCCACACTCATTTTTCGTTCACACTTCCAAGACTGACTACACCAAACTGCAAAACTGTCTTTCATTCTTCAGTCTGAAACTCATTCTGTCAGGTTACTACTGTTCAGGATTCTGTGACACTTAAACCAGGTTTTCACTATTCTCAGCAATTGCATTGTCCCAATTAATCTTACACACTAGAATTTTGTTTCCTTTCTAATAACTCCAAAGCCCCTGCTAAGTTCTTTACTTGGCAGCAGAAACTCTATGCCTTCCTGCATCTACTCATCTGTGGTAAAACTGCTTTTACTGTTTTCAGTTACCTTTTTTGAAACAATAATCTGAAAACAATGTTGGTTCCACAATCTACTTTGATAATTCCATACATTCTCACAAGACGGACATTCTTACTGTAACTTTTTGACCAATGCCACTGTGACCTTCCCCCCAATATTATTTGCAGAAAACAACTACTTATCTCCCTCAAATTCCTCAGTAAGTAATATAAATTCCCATATGTATTTGTAACATTTGATCACCGCATTGTTCACCTCATGACCTGGATTTTTTTCTGATTTGACTTATTAGGACATTATTCTCTTACAAAACCTGAACAACAAGTTTTGGAGTATAAATAAAAGACTAGTTTGTCATTGTTTCAGGAAGAGAAAAGATAAGATGGTGACATTTTGCTTTAATTTTTTTTGCTTATTTTGCCAAGGGGTTTTGCTTTTGCCCTTAAACTGCCCAATGCTGAGCACACAAAACTAATCTGTAAGACTGGCCCCAAACACTGACATTAACTATGTGTGAGTGCACCCATGGAGGGGCATGTGAATTCTCTTCCATGTACAGAAACAGGCACACAGATAGGTCTACACAAAAACATATGAGAGATATTTTTTATTAATGGCGTCATAATAATAGTCAAATGCCAAATATATTTTCTCACTAGAAAGATATCCAGCAGTGATTCCATCCATAGAGTTCCCCCACTGTCCAAAGCTCTCCTTTCTCTGATGTCTTATAATTTGGTACCAACTAAAAATGGGTATTTTAAAACACTAAGAAGTGAATATTTGGTGTGTTACCTCCCTGCCTCAAAATACCTTTCTGCCAAATTTATGCACAGACTGCAACAATTAGAAAAAAAGAATTTTTTTGCATTAAATAGCTGCTTTTCTTTTTTAATGTGTTTTTGTTTGTTTGCTTTAATAGCTTATCTGAATTAGTACAAAACTATTAGGAAAAAAAAAAGCTTACCTTTCCAGCAGTAGCAAAAAACTCCCCATCTGGTGAGAATTTCATTAACCAAACTTGAGAAGCAGTTCTATTAAAAAAAGACAATGAAAAAGATAACATATTTTTACGAACTTTTTTAGAATTCTGAATTTTAGATTTTTTTCCCCTTGAATTTATGAAAGTTGTTTAATTCTTAAATACAAGTGTATATCCTGTCATGTGAAACAACTAAGTTTTAATGAAGTCCCAAAGGACTTGGAGGCAAACTCAGGTGCAACACATTGTGTGGTCACACAAGAAAACCAGAAAACCTGAGAATGCTACAGTATCCACTATTCAAAAATATAAGAAAAAAAAAAGATGCTAACAGATTAAACTGCTCTACTTTTACTTCACAATCATTTGGATTGCAAACTGGTCTCTGTTGTCCCATATTATCTTCCAGCTTATCTGAAAGACAGCTCCATTTCTCACACTTCCTACAATTACAACTTCAGAAAACAAAAAGGTGTAAAAAGAAAAATGTAGTTAAGCATCTGAAAGTAGTTTTTACATGAATGGCCACAGTGATATAAGATGCCACACCAAAATACTTACAAATATTTATATTACAAATAATAAAAAATACAAATATTTAATATTCATTACGTTGTTCGTTTTTTTACTGTTTTACTTTAATTGAAAATACTAATAAATTCTTCTACAGGTTTTGAAGCACTGAGCTACTGCCTAAGTGAAAAGCTTATTAATGGTAACAAGAAATAAAAGAATTTAATTGTGCAGCACAGATACAGTGCACATTTTCATCTTGAATTTATTAGACGTGTATAACAAGTTGTTGACGCCCAGTATTCAGGAAGGATTAAGTTGGCCAACAGGTCAACAAAAGCATGATGTGTGCGCAGTAACATCAAGGCAATTACAAATCAAAGAAGTCCACTCAGGTTTAAGCAAAATTTTCCTACCAGGAATTTGAACACATTTGGGAATGTTTCCTTCAGGCACCAAAAACTACTCTGGCAAAGGGTAGTAACATAAAAGCACTTTCTTGCAAACTTCTCTTTAAGAAAAACCTGTTCTAAATCTATCTGTAGTACAAATGCCAGAAGACATACAGACATAGAAGGTGAAACAGAGAAGGCAAGTTATTTTGACTCCTTCTAGGACCTACTAGTTCAATGAAGTCAACACTTAGCTCTGTCTAACAAAAAGAGTTTAAAAGAGGAAAACAAGTGGAGAACAAAGATGACTTCTGGAAGTCTTCATACTTGATACAAATGCAAAATGTATTACAGAAGGGACAGAGGAATAGCACTATCTGTATGATCTTGACTACTTTTACCACAACCCCAAATCCTAATGCCACATCCCAGGGCATTTTGTCTACAGGCTGATTTTTCCCCCTATTAGGCTGAGAGGTGAGGAACCAAAGGTGTCTCAATAAATAAAGTAAGTCTTCAATTTCTTGTATTTAGAAAGTTCATCGTACGCAAAGTGAAATTTTTCAGTTGTCATGTGGATGATCTTGGGATTTTAAACACATCCTTGATAAAAGTTCAAGCACAGAGAAAAAGTAAGAACTGAAGGATTGAAAAAATTATATTCTTCTCATACGTCCAGAGAACTGGCCAAGCAATACTAAAAGCTTCATGAAGTGCAGCTTCAGGTGGGTCCAGCCAGCCAGCCAGTCATTTCAGGAAACTTAGGAGATTGCCAAGTGAATAGTAATCCCAAGTGAACAGTGTACTCAAGATGTGTGTACTCCAGTGCCAGGAAGGACCATAATTTAAATTGTCTTATAAGCTGAAGTACTAAACTAAAACTGTTCTGAATGTACCAATATACAGACACAAATATAAAAATCCACACGAACACAAGAAGAATATTCAGGGACACAGCCAAACAGAATGTATCAACCTTGGCATGGCTGTTCCAAATATCCAGAATAAACAGAAAAACTAAAAGGTGGGTGAAAGGACAGAGAGGTTACACTGAACACAGAGGAAAGCTTATTTTAATCAGTCCTGCAAGGGCAGTAAGTTTTCAATTATGTAGCTTTCACCTTCCTTCTTATACAAGGAACAGTGTCTTCTGTGAGAGTTTCAATAGTAGCCTTCCCTCAGTATTTTACAAGTATTCAATATAACTGCAGAACTGTCTCAGAACATGAACTGCCCCAAAATCAACTACAAGCGATCTGGCAAGAAGAAAGGTCACAACAGTCAAGGGAAACTTGATTCAAGTTTATCACACCTATCAAATAACAGTATGCAACAGAATTTCACTGAACTACACTAAGTATTTCATTGGAAAGGTATCAATCAGCAAGGAAAAAGGAATTTCTTGTCTTTAAATGTGTTTCTTACTTGCATTGCCAGATACATCTCCACTCTCCAAGTCCAACATCTGTTCTTTCAGTACTGTCATTGTCAGAAGGGTTTTCCAAAGGAATATTGGACCAAAGTTGAAGACAATTGGAACCAGTCAAAAGGCGAGTACCTAAAACAAATATTTATAAAAATGTACAAAGCAGTAAAATATAGACTTCTTTCAAGAGAAAAAAAACTTTTGCAAAGCTGAAACTGCAGACCAAATATTGCAGATATACGTTTTCTAGATTTTTTGGTAGATTTGAACATTTACAAGTTCAAACTGTGAAAACGAATCAAATTTTAGTAATTCCCCAAAAGAAACGCCTACTGTGGACATTGGTCTTTCCCAACAAATACTTATGATTTAATCAATTTTATAAACCTTAGAAACTGCTAATATAAGAATAATCAAGTCAAATCATACAGATGCACTTAGTATTCTGGTTCTTCTATAGTAAGTGACAAAACACAGATTTCAGTCCACTTGGTGCTCTGTGTCATGATAGGACATAAAAATCTTTTCCTTGTTTCCAAAGAATGGTAAAAAATAAATAAAAAATTAGTTGTGGTACCAAATAGATAGATGCTTCTTTCATTCTATTCTTACCTGTGGGATCCCATGTCAGATTATGTGCTATGGCTTCCAGTGTGATTTGGGCATTCTTCTGCCACTGATAATATAACACCTGAAATTTCAAGCATTTACAAGAATTAGCATGAAAACACTTCCTTTTATTTCCTTCTCTTTTTATAATAAAAATAGAACATCTTCACTGCAATCTCCAACTTTTATGATGTATGTTTAAAATAGATGAGCAGTAATTTATTTTAAACAAATAAAAATTGATTCATTCTGACCTTCAAAAAAACCTGCTTTTCACTAATATAATCACACATGTAGAAGTTTATAACTTAAGTACGTAAAATAACTATCAGAATCTGAGATTTTTTTAAGGGGAAGTGTGATTTTCTTTTTGCAACAAAGAAAAAAAATATAAAAACTGAAACATATTAAATGCACCTGGTGTTTGATATCCATGCCACTGTTGAACTAAAGGATTTCAATAAAGTTAGGATAACATATAAGATGCTTTCTCCTTTCCCCCTTCTTCTCCTACTTTTTAAAATATACAACAGGACAGCCAATTATCTTTAGCTTTTAGTTCACTCACTGGAACAAATTGAGGATTAGATTCACGAAGTATTTATTTGATATGTTTCCACAGCAGACTGCAAAGGTTTGTTATTTTGAATTACAGAAGAAACTGAAAACATTACTTGAAATAATACCAAGATCCAACAGGTTTTTCTCTTAATTTACAAAGACAGACTTAAAAAGGAATCATCCCTCACACCAAAAATATCACTCCAAAGAGACGTGAAAGTTAAATATGACAACTCAATCTTTCAGAGGTTTGGTAGAAAACAGTAAGAGGCATGTGCAGAGAAGGATTTAAAATGGAATATTTCTGAAGCTAGGTCGTTTTGTTTGGGTTTAGGTTTTGGGTTTTTTTCAAGAACTTGAATATCCTAGTAAATGGAAGACACATACAATCTTGCAATAACCTGGAACAATACACTGGAAATTATTGCATAGAGGTTAACTGAAAGAATGAAGTAACAGAATATTTCTTCAATTGTAAACATTTAAAGGCAAATTATGGGTGCTGAGTGCTTCCTCTACTGCCTACACTTACTACACTAACTACACTTACTTACTACACTAACTTCAAGCTAAGTGTAGTGCTTACCAGTATAGAGGGTGAACTCAATGGTTCCAGTGACTAAAAATGAGACTAGTACTTCTAAAATGTTCACATGAGCTTAGGAACTCACATTTTACCATGATTTTGTTCCACTGCTTTCCAATAATCTAAATTTTTTTATATATATATATTTTCAATGCCAACTATTTAATTAATATATAATATACCACAAGCTTTCAACTACACCAAGAATCACGACTGACTTGGTTAGTACAAAGAAGGCTATCCACTGTATGGCCATATAAAGAATTTTTTAATACAAATGGAGAGATCAAACTCATGAAGAAGGAGACAGAAGCTCCTTGAGCAACTGCAAGTCAGAGTTCTAATTATAAGAGTATTACTCTTCATGTAAGAAGCATGGTTAAATAACTTGCTCTAAATCATACTCTGACTCAGAAACGAAGATTCTGAATGCTAATCACTAAACCACTAAGAGACTAAGTATTGTTCTTATTCATCATTCTCACACTGACATATAAGCATTCAGCCAGATACTCTAAAAAAGCCCTAGATTTTTGAAACTATTATAGATGTGGTCAAAAGCATGCAGTTTCATAAGCAAAAGTTAAAAGAAACAAATGCAAAACACATAAAAACATAAAGGTGACACAGGATGGTTCAAAAAGGAATTTCTGTTGTAATGACTGCACTATTTACAGAATGGAGCCTTGTATGTTTTTTGGGTTCCGGAATATTTTGGCTATGAACCTGCAGGGTTACATAAATAAGTAGTATGAAGCATTACAGTAAAACCCATCCTTGTTAAAACTTTCAAATAACAGGCCTCTGCCCTTATCCCACCATTTTCACTTCTCAAGGACCACCTTATGTCTCAATTTTATTCTAGCATTAAAAGAAGACATCAAAAAAATCTACAACTTTAAAGAAAAATGAGACAGGCTTTTTAACTGCTCAAACAAATTAAGGAGTGATGAAATACTTACATTATGATGACTGCTGCTCTGCTTCAAGAGGCTAACTGGCTCAAAGATACAAATCACCTTTCCATAAGAAGCTGCAATCTAAAGCAATTTATATGTATAAAAACACACACAGAAGAAACAAGATATTGAACAAGAATAAAATGCAAATGGCTGATTTCACTTTTAACTCTCCTTTTAGAGAAATTTGAAGCTCACATCCATATTTCCTTTCAGTAACAGAAAAATGACATCTAGCGAAAACCATGGAGAAAGCTGTCAATAATAAAAATACAATCCTTACTCATTAATTGTGATGAACTACTGAGAGTACAAGTGGACAGGACCTTATTTAAAAAAAATCAGATTATTAAAAATATTCTTTCCATATTAAATTAGATAAACACTCAAAAGAGTCTGCAGAATTTACTTTCTCAGACACAGAACCAATATCGGTGGAGGGTACTTTGGTGCACTTCCCTAGGATTAGGACATGCTGCTTTTTAAAAAGTTAATTCCAAAGATCCAAATTGTACAAGCAACACACCCAAAACAGGGAACTGCAAACAGAACTACTGCTACTAAGGGCTAAGATAAAACAGTTCAAAAAAAATTGCAATATGATCAGCTTTAATTGGTATTTGAAAGTCTTATTTCATCACTGGTTATAAGCCACCCCAGACTTGCATTAAGGTTAAATTAAGGTATTTGATCTCAAGATATATAAATATAAATATATAAAAGCAAGCCTAAAATACTTCTTAGGAAGAACCAAAACAAACCACATGTATGTTAAAAACCTCAGGCAGAGAGCCTGAGAGAGCTGTCACAAGGACGTGTTGCCTAAAACAACCTGAAACATAGACTTAAAAAATTAAGGAGTTTGCATATGTCAGGCATAATGGATATCCTGCATTCTGAAGTGATGTTTGCTTTTAGAAGCAGAACATCTACTGTTATGGTATGCTTTATGCTATTTCTGTAAAATTTTACTTAGAAAGTATTCATGGTTTTCTTTTAACAGCAATAAACAAAGTTAGAGTCACTTTTTAAGATACATTTTGATTCCAGTACCAACCACAAAAGCTTTAGGGAGAAAAAATACTAAACTATCATACTCAGCTCATTATTTACAGATGTACATGATCTGTACAAATGTACAGGTCCATACAAATCCTAAAATCCATAGCTTCAAGAGAAACCCTCTGCATTAAAAGAGCAGATAGTTAAATAAATTTCTATCACACTAACAACTTAAACATCAGTCTGACCCAAAAATGCCAAGAATAATTTTGTCACATTTGCAAGGAAAAAGTTTCTTCAGGCATTTTCCATCTCAGACAAATATTTGCCCTCTCTAATTCTCTTTAACTACCTCACTCTTTTATTCTCTAATAATTCCATTCCACACCCAACAGCAAATGTGGGCACTTTTGCCATATTCTGTTGTTCAGTGGTTCTTTAAGACAAACTAACATTAGCATTCCAAAATGCTAAACATACACTGTCTAGAGCAACTGCTACCCCCCTGCAATTTTCCACATGGGGCCACTCAGCTTCATCCTCACTGAGCTTTTCATCCTCACTTTGCTTAAGGAGTAAACCCATGTGAACCTCATCTAGATCGACAAGGCCAAGTGCAAGGCCCTGCACTTTGATCAGTCAATAATGACTATCAATACAGACTAGGGAAATTAATGGATTGAGTACAGCCCTGCGGAAATGGACTGGAGGATGCTGGTGGACAAAAAATTGGAAATGAGGTGGCAATATGTATTTGCAGCCCAGAAAGCCAATCGTGTCCTGGGCTGCAACCAAAGAAGGTGGCCATTAGAGTGAGGGAGGTGTTTCTCCTTGCTCTAGAGACACCACCTGGAAGTACGACATCAAGGGTCTCAGTACGAGGAAGATACGGACATGCTGAAGTGAGTCCAGGGAAGGAGCACTGAAGTACTTCTCTTATGAAGACAGGCTCAGAGTGCCGGAACTGTCTAACAATTTGTTTAGTCAACCAAAGAAAAACCAGTGTGTCAATACTAATGAAGAAGGTACAAGAGGAAATTCCATCCTTACAACAGTGAACTGGAAATGCATTGACCACTGTGGTCAATAAGCAAATTCCCAGAGATTCACTGCTTACTATTTCAGCACTTTACAAATATATCCAGTTCGTTGACGGCAAATACAGATTTGGAGAATCACAATGATCTCATAGGTCTGCTTAAGAAACAAAAAAATTCTGAAGCTTAGTAAGGCTTGGAGTATGATATCTATTCACATATGTTAATATACAATTCAAAGACAGTTTGTCTTTTAAATACATACAGAAGTGGAATCATGCAATCAAGACAACCTTGCAAATTTACACAAATATATGATTAACTGTGATGTGTGATCTGCATGTGTATTTCACCTTCTCTCAATATATGCCTTGTGAAGTCAAAATCCAACTTTCTAGTTAATTGCCGCCAATCAAGAAACCCAGGCAGACTTCATGGCTATGAGGTACTAGAAACACTGAAAAGAACATCTTCCTCATTTTCATTTGTGTTTCTTCACTACCATAGCCAGAGTTCATCACTCAACCGCTAAAAAGCAGGAACAGGGAGTGGCTGGGGACTGATCAGCACAGACATCATATGCAAACATAAACAGTTTCCATCAGCGGTCTTGTCTCAAGATGGACACCAGAATCTAATCAAAGCTCTCATAAGCTCATAAGGCTTATAGTAACCTTATCTCCTCCCTAGGACAGGCTTAAAGACATAAAAAAGGTAGAAAACCCCTCGCACAAGAGTAAATATTTACCCAGACAGAGTTCTTACTGAATTGGTCAATAGTTAATCCCACTGTGACATCCCAGCGGAACAGAAATACATAGCTATTTCTTTTTGACAGAAAAATTAAGAGCAAGCTCTCTTAATGGGAGTTGAAGCCAAATACTGCCTAAAATAGAACATCTATGATGCAGTTTTCCTACCTAAGGAAAAGAAAAGCTAAGAATTCAAGAAAGCAAACCCTGTCCAACAGCAATCTTAAGCCTGTATGAATTGCTTGAAGCACATGTCACTTTTCTGGATGATCTGCAAGAGATTTTTGTGGAAGCACTCATCTGCTGCTAGCCACTAACATGTCAAAGCATGTCAATGACATGCCCATTAGTGCAAAGCCATAGTGAATAAATTACTTTTGCTTCCAACTTAGTCATCTTTCAGCCAAATTCTTGCTATGTCCTCTCTGCAGCCCTGTATCCATAGCTTTCTGTGCAGTCCTACATATCTCCTACAATCTCATATCTATTTCACATTCACTGTGCTCCTTACAAGTAAAGACAGAAAGCAACCAGACATTTCACTGTACTATATCTGCCTTAACTTGCAAGTATCCACACTCCTGAGAAGGTGCTTAATATGACACTGCTAGAACATTACAAATAGTGTTCTACATACCTTCCCCTGTTGCATTGAACAGTCCACACATCCTACTTGAATGTTTCCATGTTTTGCTCCAGGGATTATCTGTAACCTTTCAAAGTCAGTCCCCAGTACCACAATATCACATCCTGATGCATATGCCTAAAATTAAGAAAAAAAAATATTAAAAAAGGAAACAAAAATAAAGCTTTAGCTACTTACAGTGTATCAGTAGAGTATGAAACAGTATAGTCCCTGTATCCTATCCCTGTGAAACACGATATAGTCAGAAGCACAGAAGTATTTACAGAGATCATATAGATGTCTACAATTTAAAATCAAGCAACAGTAGTGGCAAGTTACACTGTCTCCATGTTTGGCAGTGGATCGTAACATTTGTATAACAAGAAAACAGTGATTCCAGACAGAAGAGGCAAAAAACAGACTGGAGTTACAAAAACATCTAGAAGAAAAGAAAAAGCATGAAAGAAAGTTCTTGCAAAGTAGGAAAAAGTAAGACATTTCTTACACTGGAGACAGAGACTTCGAAAGGATTGTTTTTAATTTTTGAAAGGGGGAATAGAATTGAGGAGCTAAAATAGCACAACACATTTCATATGGAACTTAGTACACGAAAAATTCAAAAGGTAGCAAAATGAAGCTGGGTTATACAAAAGCAAAACTGTGCACTCAGACTTGTTGAGTCTCCTGTTACTTGAATGAATTTTATTTTCTCTTGTATTCACATTGTCTGTAAGTACGTTATATATCTAACTCAGAGCCAGTTAACTGAGTACTGCAATGTCTGAGTCAAAATTTCTTCCTATCTTCTTGGAAGTTTTATTAGAAACAGAGTACATATAAAAATGCAGAGAAAGAGTAAACCCTGGACAAACTTGTGGAAACAACAGTGAGTAGAATCACCCAATTAGCATAAGAATGTGGCATTCAAGGATGAAAGTCCTAGAAAATGGAATGCAGATCCATTAAAAAGTTAAGTCAGAAAAACAAGACCAAAATTAAGGGCACAAATAACAGTATTCTGTTAAGAGAACATGAAAACGATAAAAGGCTCAAACCCACCATTTTAACTGGTTACAAAATTCAGGAGCAGTCCCACAAAAACTGAAGATGGAAGATTTCCATATACTGACAAAAATGATCACGATGATCACAACTAACCCTACTCATTTGCAGTATTAAATAAAAACTGGTGACTTGGAAAAAAGTAGAAAAACTGACTGCTAGATGTACAAATTTGAAATCTGAAGATCATGTTTTCAGGTGCTTCACAAGTACTTTTACCAAGTCTGACCTAGACTATCATACCATTATAAACATTAAAATAAATAAATAAAATAAAAAACATGGAGACTTCAGTCCAAAGACATTTTTCCCCACAAAGAGTGCAGTGACGCTTCACAAAACAGTCTTACTCAGAAGACTGTGATCACTACTCTCAGCCAATATTCAGCTACCACTTTGCAATCAGCAGATCACCTTAAAATAACCTGACAATTGAAAATGCTGTCTGTAATTCTACAGACTGAATGTAACTATATATTTATTTACAATCACTTATTATTGGTAATAGTTTTGAGCTTCTGTCCTGTCCCCTCTTCAGCTTCAAGAAGTTCAAGCAGCATAATTGTTCCTGTCAGAAGAGCAACATTTATTACAAACTGACATACTAAACTGTGGGTTCGAAGGCATGTAACTGAAAACTCATTTCAAAAGGGGACATTGACTAGTAATTTTTGTTAAAATGTTAAAGTGGTTATTTTGATATTGTGATGGCATGAGCTTTGGAACATTTATTTCTTCAGTTAAAAAACATCTTACACAGTGACTCACTGGTTAAGTTCATAGTTCACTGGAAAAAGGTTATTCAGAATTACCATATATACAAATTTTCCCAAAGCCATTTTGATGAGTTCAGCATTCTGTATGGAGGCTATTTTAAGGAAAATAAACACAAGCGATAAAAAAGTGCTTCACTGTAATGACACGACATAGAAACGTAGATATGCCTCTATTAAAAAGGCATATAAAAGACTGAAGCCCATCTGCTCTTCTGTATGCCCCTCTAGGCCTCATCGGCACTTCACAGACTTACTATACTTCTCTCATCTTATTGTCTGCATTTCTAACTTCACAGGCAAGCCTGAAATCACACAGTGTCACATCACCACAATCACAGAACAAAAAAATAGAATGGCTTGAGTTGGAAGGGACATTAAAGATCGTATAGTTCCGGCCCCCCTGCCCTGGACAGGAACACCAGGTTGCTCAAAGCCTCATTCGACAATATTCAAAACACTTTCTGGGATGTGGCATCCACAGCTTCTCTGGACAACTTGTCCTAGTGCCTCACCACCTCAGAATAAAGAATTTTTTCTTAATATTTAATCTAAACATACTCTTTTAGTTTGAAGCAATTCCCCCTTATCCTGTCACTACAAATCCTTTTAAGAAGCCTCTCTCTATCTTTCTTGTAGGCGCCCTTCAGGAACTGGAAGGTCACTTGCAATAAGGTCACTCTGAAGCTGAAGAATCCCAATTTTTTTGGCCTGTCCTCATAGGAGAGGTGCTCCATCCCTGTAGTCAACTGCTCTGAACTTGCTCCAACAGGTCAACATCCTTCCTGTGCTGGGGACCTCAGAGCTGGATGCACCACTCCAGGTGGGATGTCAAAAGAGCAGAGTAGAGGGGCAGAATCTGCTGGTCACTCTCCTTCTGGTGTAGCCCAGGATAAAATTGGCTTTCTGAGCTGCAAGTGCACATTGCTGGCTCACGTCCAGCTCTTCCTTCACCAGCATCCCCAAGATGCAGCCCATCAGCACGCCTGCCCTCAATCTGTTCATCCCTAAGCCTGTATTGATATGGAGGTTGCCCCAACCCAGATGCAGCACCTTGCACTCAATCTTGTTAAACCCCATGAGATCCTGATGAGCCCACTCCTCCAACTTGTCAAGGTCCCTCTGGGTGGCATCCCATCTTCAGCTGTGTCAACAGCACCACTCAGCTTAGTGCTACCTGCAAATCTGCAGAGGGTGCACTTCAATGCCTTCATCTACACTTCTGTCATGTTGAGCAAAAACAATCCTATATAACAACACATATCACTAGCAGCAATCCTGAAATTCATAAACTAACTATTTCAAGAGGATCAAGAACTCAATCAGTTTTAGCATATTAAAAAAAAAAAAAAGTCCCAAGCACACTTGGCATTTTGCACTGAAAGAATTATAAGGTAACCATCGAACACTAGACGCTGGAG